>RQTK01000211.1:200242-241176 GCA_003991915.1 Elysia chlorotica | reverse complement strand
TAATAATAATAATAATAATAATAATTATAATAACAATAATAATATTATTAATAATAATAAAATAATAATAATAATAATTATAAATGAATTCTATCATAATTTTTTTTTTTTACTTTTGGACTACGATTCTGATTATTATAATTATGACGAACCTAAACTTTGTTTTGTTTCTTACTATTTGTGTATGTTTTATCCCTTTCTTATTTCTTCTTTCTCTTTTTCTTTTTCTTCTTCTACTTTTTATTAGAATGTTATTGTTATTAGAATAATTATAATACCTTTTTTATTGCTTTTGAGCGCAGGAATGAATGAATTTTTTAAAGTTTAAATTATCCCATTTATTTCCTTAAAAGAAAATTTCCTTTTTGGTTTAAAAAAAAATAATGTATAAACAGCACCAAAATGTATAAAATAAACAAAAATGAAAATTGTTCCTCTTCGGTGAAACTTTCTGAGTATGAAGAGAGACCATTAGATGCATAAATTTCATATTTTAAGATTCTGTTAGCCACTTCAATACAGTGGAGTTGGTAACTGCGTTTGGATTGAATTCGATCCGACGAACGCCTCTTTACTTTTCGCTATTATTATCTACCAATCTGAGTACACAAAGTGATTTTATCTCAGCAGTGATGTGGTCAAGAAACAAAGGGCAGATCTAATTAAAAAAAAAAACTTTTTTAGTCGTAGAATTATAAAACAAAAAGGATTTTAAAAATATTTTTTAGACTTTTTTTCACACTAGCACTAAGGACGATGGTTATAGTTATACAAATAGAAATCTGTACTTTATTCTTAAAGCTCTTTAAACATCGCTATGATTTTTTCTTTGATCCTCTGTATTTATTTCTTGTAAAAATAAACCTGTGGCAATGTATTTATGTTTGACAATGTTTTTTTTTTTATTATTACTAAATATCTAATAAGACCTTGAGTGCTGAATATACAATACTGTGGATTTCATAAAAAAAAAGAAAATTAATATTATGACTTTTTAAAACCAGTTTGCACTTCTCGTTAACAATTTTAAATCTCTCTTAGAACATAAAATTTGCCTTACCGTTGGCCGAGTTGCTATATTAAACAAAATCAATAACCTTGAGGATCTAGTTTTATTTTTTTTACCCCCTTTAATGATAAAATATATTGTACTTTTTTCTCTCTCATAACACAAGTCTCATAGTCAGATTTTTGAGTAGTGTTTGAACCAATATTAGGATAGAAAGAGAAAGAGTGTATGTGATTATCTTTTTAAGTGCGAAAGAAAGAGAGAAGGGAAAAAAGAGTAAAAACAATAAAAATAAAAAGGAAATAAAGATAGGAAATTAAAAAAAGATGAGAATAGGCGGGGTTAGCTAGAAAAACAACACCACTCTGTTCCATATTAATTTCAGATATTTTTATCATGACATTAATTCTTCGCCGATCCTGTCATTTGTGTTTTTAATACGTTTTTCCTCTACAATTTACTTCGGCGGTCAGATAACCCTTCACTTAAGCTATCATATTCAATGTCCATTTTTAGTTTTTGGCCCTAAAACCGTGTCAGATCTGAATCCGAAATCGTTTATTTTTCATATACAGTTTAAACTTAATCACTATTTAAAACGGTACCCATGTTGAGTGTGCAGACGTAATAATGATATCATTTTGTCAGTTAATAATAATAATAAAAATAAGAATAATGATAATAATGATAAATCTGATGCACTTGATAATTATTTTTTTAAATCCACAAACTGTTCTTACAGGAACTGAAATTAACTCTCAACAGAGCGAAATTCATAAAAATCGGTCTAATCAGATAATTTACAGAGTGTGCTGTTAGTTTAAAAATTGTTCAGTTAAAAAATGGAAATAAAAGGTAATGAAGATAAAATTGATTCCTTTTTTTTTAGATAAAGAAAAACAAACCCCCTAAAAAAAAAACAAAAAAAAACAAACAACAAAAAACAAACAAACCCAACAACAACAAAACAAACAAACCCAACAACAACAGCGAACAAACCAATTATCATCACCGCCACAAGCGTAACCACCAACTGTATCAATATCATCATCATCATCATCATCATCATCATCATCATCATCATCATCATCATCATAACCATTCATCATCATCATCAGCAGCAGCAGCAGCAGCAACATCATCATCATCATCATTATGATCATTACCATTATAGTATCATCATTATAATCATCATCATAATCATAATACACTGTATTATCACGCGGAGTCATTGTGGGATACTATCAGACGGTCACATTATACTGATGCTGACCCAATCAGTAGGGGATGAAATATTACAATCTGTCCGATTGCGGGTTTCAAAATAAAAACCTCCCTATTTGAATACACATGCTTTTCCAGTTGCGCTCTCCCCCGACAAGCTAGAAGAATAATAAAGATAATGCGAGCCTCTGTGTTAGTATTGTTACAGTACTCTGTTGGTAGATCAGTCTTTAATAATAAAGAAGAGCGTAGATTTCGCGTTAAAATCAGTCAAAATTAATTACTGTTTGACACTTCGCAATCTCCCGCTCACGTTTCGAGTATCTCATCAAGTTTTCTCTCTACTTGGTCTTACATCTAAATTAAATACCCTAGCTAAAATCTCTCTCTGGTTGCTATAATAATATTTCTCTAATAAGAGCGCGGGAATTCCCGCCTTGCTCGTCACCTTCCCATGCCACACATGCCGTGTCACACATGTCATGACCAGAGAGAATGAAAAAGTGAGAGGGTTCACAGCGAGCATTGTGCATAATACTGTGGCTCAAGAGAATTACGGCGGTAGCGTTCTTTTTAAACCCCTAATAAAACTCAGTCTGAATTATTCTTCAACCGCCTTTATTTCAATTGAGAGATAGAATCAGCACATGTCACGCTAGTTCCTCGTACATGTATAAAAAAAACGTGAGCTCTTTTTGTGAAACGTCTCTCTAAGTCTACAGTCTCTGATTTGACCAGACTATGTGAGGTGGAATATACACTGTACTGAGATATATATTTATATATTGCTCAAAGCCTACCACCACGTCTTTCCTCTAAAGGTGTGGTTATTATTATTATTATTATTATTATTATTATTATATTATTATTATTATTATTATTATTATTATTATTATGATTATTATTATTATTGTTATTATTGTTATTATTATTTTCAATATAACCTAGCGCTGGTGTCATGAATTAATTATGACTAAGAGTAAGCTGGGAAAGAAGCGATGACTTTTTTTTGTTATTCCTGTACATATTGCTAGATTTGAAATACTCTACAAAACACAACATTAAAAATATTACTAGGGAAATTAAAAAGTATTGCCAGAGAAGGATAGTATCGCAAAGAGCCAATTTAACATTTGGGCTTTGTTCAGCTGCTTGGAAGGATTAAGAAGAGAGATCCTTGAGTTGGCCAATATTTTTGTCTTGCCTTTTTTCTCTTCTTTTAAATTAATAAGAAGGAAACTTATACACACAAAAATTATTTAAACCCTGAATGACTTTTTTTTTTAAAATAAAGGATTGCTTTCTTTCTGCCCGTCCTCTTTTCTGTTTTATAAACCACCAGTCAATCGAAAGAACAGAAAACAGAACAAACAAAAACAAAAAACCCATCCAATGTAGGCCTACATACGAATCTCATCTATTCGCGTAACTCCTATACATTACTCCTGGCTTTTTAACTTCGCCGCTTTGGCTCAAACTAATCACTTGTTCTGCAGTCGATTTCGTTTTGTTCCAATCTTTAGTTTTGCAATCAATTTCGTGATTTTTGAAGAATCAAATTATTTCAAACATCCTAATAACGGAAGGAAATTGCCAAAGCTGTAATTTTGCTAGTTCCCTGCAAGCATAATGGAGCTATAAAAGCATGCCGCCCTTTTATGAAATAGGAACAAATTGCATTGGCCCTCAGTAATTGAAATCAAGCTTTGAATAGATGCATTTTGGCTCACTTTTTCCTATAGTGAGCATCGGGGAAAGACTTAAAATCAAGCAGTTATTCTATGAAACGACTCTGTCTGCCGATATAATGGCTATGAAAGTGTATACAATGATCTTCTTTGTTTACCATGCTATCTTTATCTAATGCTCTGACAACTTGGCCGAAGAAATTTCGAAAAATCGCTGTCATTCTAGTTTGTAATTTACCTCTTGATTCATTCTGTAAGCGTAAGTCTGACTCGCAAAATTGAAGCTAATGGAAGAACATTATTTTTTTCCCGTCTTAATGTATTTGTATATATGATCAATTTACTCAACTTTACAATCAAAAGGGAACATGAATGTTCGAACAAATAGTTTATTATTTAGGTAGAAAGCCAATTATCTTTTAGATACGATAGATTAATTAAATGACTTTGAAAAGCATTGCACAGTAAAGACCGTTTAACTAATTATTATGCGTACTTTCAAGCAAAAGACATAGAATAAGAGATTGGTTGTTAACAAAGAGAAATAAAGAGAGAGAGGTAAAGAGAGAGGAAGAGAGAGAGAGAGAGAGAGAGAGAGAGAGAGAGAGAGAGAGAGAGAGGGGGGAGAGAAACAGAGAAAGACAGAGACCGAGATCGAGACAGAGAAACACAGACAGGCAGACAGACAGACAAAGAAAGAGAGAAAGAGGAATGGAGAGAGATCGATGTAATATGTATGTATGTGTGTAAATCAATAGATAGATGGATAAATAGATGGATAATTTTATAGATAGGCAGATAATAGTTATAGATGGACATTATGTACATAAATACGAAAGCATAGAAACAAGTAGAAACAGGCACAGAAAATGTTCATTAATCGACAGACATAACAAAAAGATGTATTTATTTCTCACCATATCTAAAGATTCACGAAGATGTGTGCAAAGAAATACTGACATCTGCTTTTCGCATCCAATTCCTGACCCAAAGACATTTTAACTTATTTACACTAAAATAAAATAGTGCGTTAATTTTATCTACGCACCCGACCAAAAAAGGGAGAAATATTACCATGATTGCATGAGAGCAGAATGGTGAATAAACAAAGAAAAATAAAAAATATATACGCCTATTTTTTCTAACAAACTGACTGTTGATAGCCACTATTTTAAAACATCGCTTTTACCAAATTACATTAAATCAGTTTCCCTAACTCCTTCACATCAAAATAATCGCTTCAAACTTTTCACTAAATAGACTCGTTGCCCTTCATACTTTAATTTCCTTCACCTTCTTTCCAATACCTAAATAAAACTTACTCTCTTTTAATTCTCAAACCGGTCCGAGAATCTCAGCGCGTGGCTGCTAAACTGAATCATCATTAGTAACGTTTCCTCCGTTAAACCCAGTACAATTCCACACATTAACCAGGCCTCAGGAGTATTAAGTCCTGGGGGAGATGGAGTGACAGAGTAGAGATGAACCGGTGGTTCAGAGAGGGCGTGTGTCCTCCCAGCGGGAACTTCTTTCCATTATAATCTGGCATCCAGCTAACTTGCCTTCCTCAGAGGGTGTTTGGATTAAAAGAAATATAAGTGGACAGTTTGGGCTAATCGTAACTACAACCATTATCGGATTTTTCTTTTAGTATTCAAAGAAGCTTTCCGTCGAACATTTTTGTCACTCTTTAAATTTGGAGTCCAGGCATTGCTGTATCGATTTCGTCAAAATAGTGATGATCGTAGTTTTGAAAATTGTAATATAATTCTTCAATAGACATTTCGGATTATACTCTAACCGAGGAATATTTTTTTTATTATTTTACAGCGTTGCGTCCGCTCAATTCTATTCCTAGTTCTGTGTTTACATTGTGTGTTCTATAACTGTTATGTTTGTAATGCTTTTTGGGAGTCACTAAGAAAAAAAAGGGGGGGGGGGGTTATGGGATGTAAGTTTGTTATGGGAGTGGGGTGAGAGAGAGTGGGAGAGAGAGAAAGAAAGAAAGAGAGAGGGAGGAAGGGAAAATGAGGAGCCCTTTCTACTAAGAATTATAGCAGGGAGTAGAGTATATTATAAAGACCACCAGAAAATAATAGAGGGTGAATTTTATTTACTAAAAATAAAAGCAAAGGAAAGAAAATCGCACTTTTGGGAAGAATTAGATCGTCTTGGTTTTGTTGTCAATGTTTTCAAAATCAAGTCTCAATGAATTAGTTTTTAAGAATGAACTAGTTTTTAGGAGGTATATAGTGATTGACGGCAAAGAGTGAGATAGAGATAAAGATAAAGAGAGAGACACAGACATATACATTAAGATAAGAATATATCCCTCCTCACCCCACCTTTCTATCTCTCCTGTTTCTCACTATCTCTCTATATCTCCACTCCCTCTCCTTATTCCTCTCCTGCCTTAAGACAAAATCTTTAACAAAACCTCTATCCCAATTCATCGCGAGCATCGTTGAAATTGCTTCGATTATGACTTCGCTGCTTCTCCGAATTTAGAAGTATAATTCTCAGCGTGTCACCGTCTAAAGATCTCAATAATCCATACAACCAGGAGCGTTAAAGGCTCTTTACATCGAGATCGACACCTTCAGAGACTGTTAGCTATCACCGTAGATATGAAAAACTTTGTATCGAATTTGACCTCCCTTATTCTCTGTATATATCTGAGTATCTCCCCACCCCCTTTCCGTCTCTCTCTATGTTTTTTTGTTTACTATCTATCTCCTGTCTTTGTTCTTTGTTTATCAGTCTGTTGGACTATCTGTCTGTCTGTCTGTCTGTCTGCCTGTCTGTCTGTTTGTCTGTCTGTCTCTCCTCCCCTCTTTATCTCTCATCTCTCTCTTTCTCTCTCTCTCTCTTACAATGATCTTCTTTGTTTACCATGCTATCTTTATCTAATGCTCTGACAACTTGGCCGAAGAAATTTCGAAAAATCGCTGTCATTCTAGTGTGTAATTTACCTCTTGATTCATTCTGTAAGCGTAAGTCTGACTCGCAAAATTGAAGCTAATGGAAGAACATTAATTTTTTCCCGTCTTAATGTATTTGTATATATATTCAATTTACTCAACTTTACAATCAAAAGGGAACATGAATGTTCGAACAAATAGTTTATTATTTAGGTAGAAAGCCAATTATCTTTTAGATACTGCACTTTTGGGAAGAATTAGATCGTCTTGGTTTTGTTGTCAATGTGTTCAAAATCAAGTCTCAATGAATTAGTTTTTAAGAATGAACTAGTTTTTAGGAGGTATATAGTGATTGACGGCAAAGAGTGAGATAGAGATAAAGATAAAGAGAGAGACACAGACATATACATTAAGATAAGAATATATCCCTCCTCACCCCACCTTTCTATCTCTCCTGTTTCTCACTATCTCTCTATATCTCCACTCCCTCTCCTTATTCCTCTCCTGCCTTAAGACAAAATCTTTAACAAAACCTCTATCCCAATTCATCGCGAGCATCGTTGAAATTGCTTCGATTATGACTTCGCTGCTTCTCCGAATTTAGAAGTATAATTCTCAGCGTGTCACCGTCTAAAGATCTCAATAATCCATACAACCAGGAGCGTTAAAGGCTCTTTACATCAAGATCGACACCTTCAGAGACTGTTAGCTATCACCATAGAGATGAAAAACTTTGTATCAAATTTGACCTCCCTTATTCTCTGTATATATATGAGTATCTCCCCCCTTCCCACTCCGGCTATCTCTATATATTTTTTGTCTACCCTCTCTCTCTCTCTCTCTCGCTCTCGCTCTCTCTCTCTCTCTGTCTTTGTTCCTTGTCTGTCTTTCTGTCTGCCTGTCTGTCTTTCCTCATCTCTCTCTTTCTCTCTCTCTCTCTCTCTCTCTCTCTCTCTCTCTCTCTCTTTCCCACCCATCCCCACTATCGATAGACCAAGCATGACACTCACATCACTATCACAAAAGCTCCCTAAAGCCCCCGAGTGGGGGGGGGGGGGGGATCTGAGATCAAGCAATAATACAGTTCGATCTACCGAAAACCTGCGCGTAGATAAAGATACCTTTGAACAAAATTATAGGCTGTGCTTACTCACAGCGCGGCTGTAGACTGTTCAGGAGGTGTTAAACTGAGCTGCAGGATGAGTTGAAAGCCCCTGATGAGTGATTGCCCCCTCTCCAGTGCTGAGCCTAGTACAGAATCGGTGGTGAGCAATACTATACTCAACCTGAGTACCAAGCAAGACGCGTATAAAGGGAGAGAGATAGAGAGATAGGGAGAGCGAGCGGGGGGGGGGTAGGAAGAGTGATAGAGGGACGGGTGCAAGTGGGTGGGGAGGCGGAGATCGATGGGGGGAAGGTTCAAATGACAAGCGTGCGTTCTCTGTCCTCCCACCTTTCACGAGGCCACGCCTTCTCTCGATAATTTCGGATGTCTCCTATGGCACGCGCATTTTATGCGATCATTCAATTTTTTTTTTGTTGCTTAATCTATGTGATATGAGTGTTACGATCTCTCATTTGTGCAGGAAGTCTTCTTAAAGATAAAGCTGACCTTTAGCACACCACTACAACATTTATGACTGTTGGAAAGTATCCTCCTCGTTAAGCAGATAATAAAAACGTTATAGTTTTGAAACTTTTCTTTAAAGACTTACTATCACTTGATTCCTATGTCCAAACAATTAACTGCCCTTGCTTGATCTGTGGCGATAAAAATCACATGAATAACTTTTTGCCTCAGTATAATGACAGAATATTTGAAGACTACGATTTTTCGTGTAGAAGATAATAAAAAAAAAACTTTTTGGAACAGGACAATGCAATGCCTTTTCTTTGAAGACGTTATATTATTTAATGCCTCTGTCCAAACAATTTATTCTCTTGAAAGGATGGGTTAACCTGGGGATGATGAGGGGGTTTAAACAAAAAAATGAAAACAGCGTTAGTACTGAACTGATGTCAGCACCAAAAGAGTTCATTCTTTAATGCGGTCGCGAATACTGGCTTCAGTGCAGTGCGTGAGGTTTTGATGTGTCATAATTATTTACTCCTCAGTTCACCATAGTGCAATGGATCTGACCAAATTAAATTTGTTTGCTTTACTGTTTAAATGCATTATGATCATTAATATTTTGTCAACACTGTTGTGATAACATCAAAATCACTTTAATTTAAAACAAATACAATACCAAGCAGCAACAACAAAAACTAAAAAGCAGGTAGTTTAATACAATTTGAAATGAATAATACAAATAAAAAAACAACCTAGCTTAACCTTTTCTCATTAGAGCAAAACGACGACGTCTACAACGACCAATCCAAATATACACTCTCAATCAGTCATAAAACTATAAGAATGAATAGTCTTCATTTCTAAAAGTCACACAAGAAAAATGGGTGTTTTTTTAACCAAGAGTTTTATGATTGTAAATGAAATAAAATTAAAGAAAAAAAATTGATATAAATCATGAAAAATGAAAGCAACTCAAAACAAAAAACAAAAACAAAAAACACACCAAGAATGCCAAAATTAAAAAATCTACAAAAATAGGCACGTGCGAATGAAATAAAAGAATCTTCAAAAACAACATTAGCGATTTTTCGGGGGAGGATAATAAAAGGAATTTTTTTTCCTATTTGTAGAACACCTCTAAAAGAACACAGGATGACAACCGTTCGCACAATTAAAAAACAACAACAACAACAAACAAATAACTTTGAAAACGCCACACAAAAAAGCCACAAGGAAAAATTAACAGCAACAATGTTGAACAAACAACATTAAAAATATTGACACACAATTATAAATAGATTAAAAAGAAGTCATTCCGTTCATGCCAGATGGTCCTGATTTTTTTGTCCTTGCAAGAGCAAACTAATCTAATGTGAGCGAGTGAATAAATACAACTATCTAAACATACCTTTATTCCTATGTGATTATGGTTACGATGGTTTCCATTCAATCTTTGTGAGAATGTGACCGAATGGTACTGATGAACTTTTTGGTGAAAAAGAAATCTTCTTAATTCATTGCACTTCTTTACCGAAAAAATATTGTTTCTCACTGATAGACAAACAAAAAAACAACAGCAAAGGAAAAAACAGCAACAACAACAATTAAAATTAATAACCAACAATAACATCAGTATCAAACAAACAGTTAATATTCAACAAATTGAGTGGAAAACGTTTTAAAAATTAATCCGTGTAAAAAATACCGGTGCAGATAATTTTTGTGTGTTTCTTAGATTAATAACTTACTTTTTGTAAAGGTAAAAGCGCTTCAGTTTGTCCTTACGCGTCTTAATTTACTCCTCCGCTTCCAAGCACCTTTCTCCTTCCCTCGCTAAAGTCCCCTTTTTTTGTTTCCTTCCCCCCTTCAATAGCTCAGAGGTATAAAAATGGTTTCATCAATATTAAAAAAAAATAATAATAATATAAGTATAGTCCTTGGATAACAGCCCGTTCAGCTGTTGCCTAAAGTCAGTTAAAATATTAAATACCGTTCTGCCTGCTCAGGGCATCGAAAAAAGGAGACTTCATACACATTTCAAACAATACGATGACTGTAATTAATATAGCTGCTGAAGCTAGTTTCTATCATCACCCTTTATCTACATAAAATACGTTAAATTATAAACAACATTTACCATGTTTTTTTTGTTATTCTTTGTTACTGTTGTTTTTCTTGTGCTGGTATGGTAAGTTATCGCAAAGCAGAAATTCTCCAAGAAAACCAAGTCTTAAAGCACTTTGGTATCTTCTTCCATTTATCAGTCATAGTCAACTTTTTGGTAGACATTTACATGTAGTTCGATAGTTTTTTAGTCGACAACTCTCTTCATGTGCTTATGTTAATTCTCAAAGACCTAGTGCTATGACTGACACCTATCTATTATTAGTCTACACCCAAAGACAACATTTTTTACAAGTTATTCGGTTGACACATAGTTATTAGAAAGGAAGGAACAAACAATCATTTTAAGGGTTGAGAGTTAAATTATGGACACATCACACATATCAGCTGTACTGGGTTTTTTTCGTCTTTATTGTTGTTTTTTTTAGATAAAGGATACTCTCGGTCCATCACTCACCTTTGTTCTTTTTGTCTCTTCTCATTCCAGGCCACCCTCCACAGCTTCCTCCACGATTCCAAGCCTCCTCACCCAAAGCTCCTCCGTCCCCTCTCTCCTCCGGAGGTGCCAGCCCAGATGTCCTCTCTTACCAAAGCCACCACCATTCATCACAGCAGCAGCAACATCAACAACAGCAGCATCACTCTCATAGCTTTCCCCAACATCACCAACTCCATCCTGATTTCATCGACGATCGAGCGGTGTCCCCCTCCCGTAAAAGGAAAGTGTCCGATGGATATGATTCTGCGGACGATGACGATAATGATAACGACAGTCGAGGAGGGAAAGACGACAGCAACACGTGCAAAGATGATAGCGACGATGAAGAAAGGAGAAAGCAAAGGAAGAAGAAAACGAGAACAGTTTTTTCAAGAAGTCAGGTAAGCAAAAATAAAATAAGGTTAAATCTGTAGTTTTGAGAGTTCTTTGGTTACTACACATAAATACATTGGCCAGTTTATACAGCAAATGATTTAATAATAATTATCTCTGATATTTTATTAAATATTAAAAAAAAAGAAAGGCACTTAATTTACATTTTAGAATGATTCCAATAGATGCAAGCAAGGATCTTCTCTCTCCCTTCGCTACCATTTCAACTTATTCTCTCCTAACTTACTTTTCACTTTTTACACTACATGTAGTTTTAATATCTCCTTCTCCACTCCTCTCTGTAGTTCTTTTCAAACATTAACTTGCTTGAAATAAAGAATCGGTATCTTCAAGCAATTACAAATTTCAGAAAAATCCTAAAAATATTCAATAAGGAAATAAAATCGGTTCTACTAACGACAAAAAGTTTAAGAATAATTTCCCCGATCATATGATTGTGTGACGAAAATCATAACTAAGTTATTTAAACAATCAGAGCGCGCGGCAGATAGTTGGAAAAAGCAAACCAGCTTTACTAGCAACATAAAATGTAACAATGTTACCCAGCCACTCTTTGACAAAACTTATAATTAAATTGTACAACAACCAGAGTGCGCGACATAACCGACCTCCTGGAGAGTCTCCTAAATTGGTTTTTTTTCTGTCCTCAGGTGTTTCAACTGGAGTCCACCTTCGACATGAAGCGCTACCTGTCGAGCTCTGAGCGCGCCGGCCTGGCGGCTACTCTGCACCTCACTGAGACACAGGTATATATTGTTGCATATCATTCACTCAAAGTGTGAATATTTGAATAAAAATTGCTATGCTAATTGGTTTCTGAATTTCCCAACTACAGTATAAGCCACAGCTGATGCTCTTTATTTTGGGGAACATAAAAGGAGAATTTGGAGGAAGCCGTTATGGGGAAATGAGGTCAGAGACGCATTCAACACGGTTTAAGACAAAGACAGATTAAGTAAGGGGTGTGTTTAAGCAATTAGTATCAATGGTGTTTCAGTGCTTCATCCTCAACTTAAGCATCGCCCAATCAACTTTCATTGTATAATTGTTATATTGTCGTCATTGCGGCCAAAGGGACAGCATAGACCTGTTTTTCCCTCTTCATCACTGTTGCCACAATAATGTTTATCTTATATTGTCGCCACACTGTCGCAACCCACATTAAATAATTTTAAAAAAAATTATTTCTCAGGTGAAAATCTGGTTCCAGAACCGCCGCAACAAATGGAAGCGCCAGCTGGCAGCGGAGATGGAGGCTGCAAACCTGTCTCAGAGGACCTCGCACCGTATGGTCCGGGTTCCAGTCCTGTATCACGAAAACGCATACCCTCCGCCTCCCCCACACACCCGCCCTGATCAGCTTCACGCCGGACCCTCCCCTCCCCTGAACCCCTCCCTGCCCTCCTCCCTGCCGTCCCCCCTGCCCTCCACTCTGTCCAGCTCCCTGAGCTCTCTGTGCTACCCCCACCCGTACCCACACCTGTCCACTCTAAGGTCACTTCACGGGGCAGTCTGACAGATGCGGTTCCAAGAATCAGGACGTTGTCTCTAATAAGCATCACTACTAAGTCGTGCAATGGGATCGTTCATTTTCTGCTTGGGACAGATGGACAAATCCATGATATCGCAGCAGACACAATATCGCGGTAGTTTACGACTTGTCTTATGATATAACACTAAGAGGATGTAAGTTTAACGAGGTAGCTTACGACTTTTCGTAACAATATAAGATTAAGAAGGCTTAGGACGAGTCGTAAGCTACCGCGACGTTGTACATACAGCCCAAGAAGGCTTACCATTAACGACAAGCTGTAAGCTAACGCGATGTTGCTCTTACCACCCAATGATTTGTAACATAATAGTAACTTTGCTTTTAAGAAGTACTTTTTATACAGGTTTTGTAATTTTTAGACAAATTAAGAGCACGTGAAAGTGCACTGAGGATGAGGTGATATAGGAATGTATTGCGCTCAGCCTTTTGAAACCAAAGACTTGTATTTATATAAAGATGTAAAAAATGTGAAGTTTATACTGACTCCAAAGAGTATGGTTATCAAATAAGTATTTTAAGTCTATGCGTCTCGTGTTCTATTTAACAAGTGGGCTTTTTGCGTAAGAAAAAAAATGGATTTGTAAACTTTTTTTATGTGATTATATCCACAATGTGTACATAAATCAGTAATTATTCAAAGAGAGCCCACTAGAACTATTTAGGCATTTATCGCCTGTAATGGTACAAACTGGTGAAGAAGATAAGTTAATGTGGCATTGGTGAAATACTCCAAATTGGTTGAGTAGGTCTATGGCAGCACTGTGATTGCGTGAAAATGACATAATTTTGTTCGTATGATAAAAAACAACACACAACAAAAAAGAAGAACAACAACAATAACAGAAACAGTTCAAGTATGAACTTTTAAGTAAACATGTAAAAATGAAAATGTTTATTAGACTTACTTCAACATTATTGTGATAAACTTAAAATGTAAAAAAAAATTCTTTTGGTAAGTTTTTACCGACATAATGAAAAGGGAGAAAAACAATCAGTTTTTTTCCAGATTTTAAAATAAATGAATATTACGTTTAGTATGGCGTTTTTCTCACGGCACCTCACTAAATAGTGATAGTTATAATGTTTATTAATCTTCATTGTAATTCCCTCCATCCATTACCCCCAAATCATCTTCCCCGACAAAAACTCCTCATGCCCCGAAATTTCAGAGAAGGCAAATCCTTTACTATCACGCAAAAAAGGCGAAAAGAGCACGACAATGTTGTTGGTTTTTTTCGAAGCAAAAGTTGTTATAATAAGTTTAATTATTATAATATAGTATATCGTTGAACAGAGATTGTGCATTTCCAAAGAAACATAAATAATGTGATTATGACTGTTTTCATTCGCGAAAGTTGTAGAGAGTGGCTGTGTTTTATATATATATTTTTTATTTCGTTGGTTAAAATTGCTTAATGTATCTCTTTAATATGTTGAACTGTAAATATTAAAGTCAAGACGTAGTTATCTGATAAAGTTGGATACACTCAGGCCATTTGCATAACTCCATAATAATAACATCCTCATTATACATCTCATACAAATTTTTAAAAGAACGTGTTCATGGAATAAATTATGATTCCTGCAAGTTAATAAAAATAAAGCAATCAATTTAATTCTAACTACTGCAAAAGTCACCTACACAATTTTTGATACATATATTATGTTTAAATCTTTAAAGAAGAATAAAAATAACAAGGAAAGATGTGTTTGAATCAAAGAATATCGCCCCATACACAAACATTAAAAGTAGTGACATGTTGTTTTTGATAAGTTTAACAACTAATTTTACTATTTTGTGTTCATTTATACATATACTCTTGTTTATTAAACTACACAGTAGCATTAGACACACATTATCTGATCATTTGTTAACGTTTTATGTATCATTTCAACCACTTTGCAAAAATCTCATAGAATCAAATCTTGTATATTTTTTACAATAAAATACAGATTGTAAAATTAAAGAGAATTTTGGTTTGCTATAATCAGGACAGAAAATGTGATAGATTTTGTTTTGAAGGAAGTCGAAAAAAAAATAGAGTATCATTATGATATTTAAATAAAAATATGGAGTTAAATGGAAGCTACTCTATTGAACTATCACACTCAAAACAGCTTAAGATTCTTGAAAAAAAGAGAGAAAACAAATCCGTGATCTCTTTTTTTCTTCAGATGTTTAAAGTGAAAAGAAATTGGATATAAATGTGTTAATAATAATGAATTACCCATCTTTTTCACTGCCACTGTTATATTTATCATTTTACATTTAAACAGTATATTGTGATTTTTTTATTGTCTATTTCCCAATGCACATAGCATTACAACTATAAAGAGGTACATTTCCAAAGAAATTTCGAAAGTAAAGGAAATTATTAGGCGTATTTAAGTGGTGGCCATACGCCTTTGACAGAAGAACACGACATCGTGACTTAGGGGTTGGTTAATTTGTTGCTAAACATCTCTGTACCCAATAATTCAACTGTTTGCAATGTTTTACGAATTGAAATTTTAACATGTTTAAAAGAGAGATTGGTTGAGAGAAAGAAGAATATAAGAGATGCGTGTCAGAGAGTGAGAGATACATAGAGACAGGCGGGCAGAGAGAGAAAGAGACAGAGAGACAAACAGACAGACATACATACATACAGACATGCAGACAGAGAGCAAGAGAGAGATAGGAAGAGGACAGAAAGAAATACATTTTAAATACAGACATTATACATAGAGAAAGAATTTAAATGAAAGAGGTATAAAGTGGAGACAGATAGACAGATAGATTTGAAATGATATAGTAAGTGAAATTATGCTCTCTATATCCTTTTCCTGTTTTGTACAGGGGAACCAAGTGGAGAATGTATGAAAAAAAAGAGCAAATGTAGCCTCATGATAATGTGATTGAAAATGTTTATAAAATCATACTTGCTTTGTTTGAAAGCAAGAAAGTTTACAGCTATGTATAAAATGTATACTAATTTTTGCATTGATTGTAATTTTTCCCCAAATTTATGTGTTGATGTTATTTGCGTGTTTTTTTGAATTTGAAGTGCAATGAAATGAATAAATCGAGATACAAAATAGCCATCTTTGAACAATGCGATTTTTCTTTCTTGTTTAGTTTCTTAATTGTTTCAATTGTGAAGTTTGTGTTTCGAACAATCAAAATAGGTAAATCATATACATTGAATGGTCTATGCCTGTCTAAATCATCCTCCTTTTTGAAATTCAAATAATTGTACACTATCGTATTCACTGTAACTAGAAAATGATTTTACAATATTCTTTGACTATGCTGTTAATATTGTTGTTGGTGCTGCTTTTGTATTTGTTATTGTTGCTTTTGTTGCTATTTATATATAGCCTTGTTGTTTTAAACGTTTTGAAATGGTCGTTAAATGCACTATGCGATGCATTTAAGTTTTTACCCTTTGTATGTTTACACAAAACAATACAAAACAAAGTTGTTTTCTTTTCCGCATAGCAAAATTGTCATGGAAACAACTTCTGCGTTGAAAAAGTGTACAACAATATAGTTTTAGTTAGTATACGACAATCCTCCGTAGAAAATACAGTCACTTTTTTCTTGTAGAACTGTAAAGAATATTACATTGTTAGTAAGTGTTCGTGATCCCACATTTATTTTTCTTCGCGGGAAGCAAAGTTAATGAAATTGGATGAAAAATGCCCTTTTTTAAAAGAAGAAACATATACTGCTTATAAAGCAGTACGAAAGTAATAAAGAGATAAATAGATTACATACTCAAACATTTAAAGTACTTTAACTGAAATATAAATTATAATAGATAATTTGTAAACACGCATATTCCCCCCTCGGTTATTAACAACGTGACATCCATTTCATGTTGTTAAATGTGTCTTATGATCAATTAATTTCAAGTAAAATTCATTCATGTAAAAAAGAGACGACAACCCTAATCAAGAGTCAACAAGATTTATCCTCCTGTGGATAAAACTCATATTAAACGATGTGGCATGTATACATATCAAAGATTGTGTTAATATAACTCCTTTTGTAATATGAATTCGTTGGTTCCATTAAAACCATCCATTACTGAGCTAGTGAATTAGATATCAGATTAAAGCCTTTTTGTAGCTCTAAAAATAACAAGTCCCCTAGGGAAAAAATCCAGATATAGATTATCCATCTAAAATCAAGAGATACGATCTATTTTAGACTAGAAATACTTGAGCTGAACCGATGGCTATATCTAGATTTAGTTTCTTTCAGATCTAGAGAGTCATGTTTAGTTCAAGTCCATTATATTGCCTAAAAATAAACTACTTACATTAAACTTACCTGCCCTACCGGCCAACACCAGACAATGTAGATAATGGAAAGGTGCAGGCAGTCGTTCATCCTTGTTTTCTACCGATCCCTCCCCCCTCAAGGAGAGAAAGAAAGAGAGAGAGAGAGAGAGAGAGAGAGAGAGAGAAGAGAGAGACTTACTACTGCAAAAAAAGAAATAATAAATCAATAACCATAGTCCCTATAGCGTCCAACGCTTTGCCGATAAGAATTAAAATTAAAAAAAAAAAACATTCATAATGTTCTGAAATATGAAGAAAGAATATTTATTTAAAAAAAAAACAACCAAGGTAAAATTAAAAGGAAATGAAAGGACGTAAGTGCAATATTTCATTGAGCAGAGAAACTGAGGTGAGAAACTGCAGCAGCCAAATTCAGCCGTTTTGAGGCCCAGCCCTTCGGTTTACGTGAGAATGTCAGGAAGCCAAGTTAATTGACACCACTAGTTATCATACACCTTTGTCACTAGCGACGCTTCCTCTCCACATCTCCTCCCTCGCTCGCCGCTAAATGCGCTGATGAAAAAACGACCGCGACAAAATGTCAGTGAGCGATTGAGAAAAAATTGAACTTTTTATCTAAGAATTATAGCTAGAGCGGTAACGCGTAAAGGCTCGATTTAAAAAATTAAAATTAAACCAGAAGTTAAGGAGGAATGAAGTTTGAGGTGTGAAGAGTAAAAAAGAAAGGAAAAAGTAGGTAGGTGACTGGCGGAACTGATTGGACTGGGGAAGGAAAAGTGGTTGATCTTTTTTTTTTACTTTCTTTGTTTACGAGTGATTTCGGTGATGGTTTGAACATTATTTTGTCAAGAGTAAAAAACGACAGCTGTTTTTTTTGTTATTGTTGTCACACTTTTTTGTCTACCTTTTCTCCTTCGCTTTCTCAAAAGCGGTGTTGGGAAATGCCAATCAAAAAGTCACAGATTGTAATAGAGGTAAGTCATATACAGTCACATAAAGTCACATATCGTGCTTAATTATTTCTGGTCATAAATACATGTAGTTATCATGCACTGTTTCAAAAAAGAGCAAAGGGGGAAATTAAAAAAAATAACATGCTTGAGAAATATATTGAGAAAGATAAAGTAACATCAGAGCATGATAGAAATACTTAAATAAAAAAAAGTGGTGGACACGTACGTCGACTTACAGAATAAAAGACACTTAATTAGAAAAGAAGGTTGGTAGATGGAAGAGTATTTTCCAGTCTCAATCAAAGTCATTTATGCGTTAAAATAGGAGAAGATAAAACAGGCAACAGTCTATTAAAACTAACATTTATTTTTAGAACTAGCCAAACTTATAATTTATGGAAATAGAAGCGGGACATAAAAAACCACAACAAAACAATGTAAATGATCAGTAAAACAAAACAGAGAGGGTTATGTGGAAATAGAAAAATGTAGAAATGGCTTTATGGCTATATATGTATTAACATTTTTGTCACGAAGAAGAGAGCCATTACAGGCAAACAAAGACAAGCATGTTTTTATTACCCTAAAAATACTAGGCTGATCGATGTCAAGGCTTTACCTCCTATGCCTGTTTTGAATCATCCACGTCTTGTAATTTCCATTATTTGTTCCCCTCGTTTGAACATTCTTGGTATTATGAAAGAGGCTTAACTGGCACCTATTGTTGATTTTCTCAATTAAAAAGCACAATGTTTTAAGGAACCTCACGTGTATCTAAAGCTTATAAAAGCGCTTTCGAATTTATCTAAAGTACTTTCTAAAAGTTATTCATACAAAAGTAACTGGAAATAGATAAGTTTCACAAAACGAGTTGATTATTCCTTCGTTCTAATTTGTGTCTTGCTATGAGTCTCTTTAAGATCGAGGCCATGTTTTGGTGAAACTAGTGTATATAATACAAGTTTTTAAAGTTCCCTGGAGAGTGAGATGAAATAAAGACTAGCTTACACTAAACCAAAATAGAATCCCATCTTAAAACTTTAAAAGATACTAATATAAGTTTTAAACAATGAAAACTATTATTTTCGACAATTAACAATCACATTAATGAACATGAAACTCCTTTAATGTGACGGTACAATGGAGGAAAATCCCTAAAATGAAATACGGTTTGATAGCTACAAATACAGGCACAAACATAGATAAAAATTGTTCTATAGTCAACGGGTGTTCACATAAATAAACTAAAAGAGAGAAAAGCAAAAAGATACACAGATAGTCACTGCGTGCTAAGATTCATGAAACGAGTTAAAAACACATGGAGATCAAAGATTGCCGACTCCCATAATTATTAATTTCACCAAGCCTTCATAGTTATGACTGATTTTTACAGGCGCTATTGGTGGGTTTTTTTTTAACGTCACTGCATACAAAAAGAAATTAAATAAAAATACATTTTGTGGGTTTCTATAATGTTCAGGCATTACTCTGTCAATTATAAAAATATGATAGTGTGCGTGGATGACTCTCAAACGTAGACCTGTGCTTGCGAAATCTCCATTTCATTTTTAGTGATAAGGTTTAACCTTACAGATAGCGAGAAATTGTGCGTCGAAGAATGGAAAATCAATCATGAAGTCCAAAGCGATTTACTGTTACTTTGATAGTAACCGATCTGGACTGAATATGCGACCAACTAATCTGATTGTGCTAAGATGCTTGTGAGGAGGCTTGGCCCCACTTCTCCCTGAAGGGCAAATTAAAGGTTTGTGATGTCATGATTCCTTGTAGATAATTGATTAAAAAGAGAGGTAATGTTATGATAACATAGTTCTCTTAAACGGAGGTTAAATCTCTGGGGTGAAAAGACGACATTTCAGTCCATTAGATCCAATTATCATAGATGTTTCCTTCGGCCCATTTTATCATCTTGAATTCTGACATGAGGTTTGATGTTAGGTACATTTTTAATCCATTTACTTTGAATAACACACACAGTTAGTAAAAAAAAAAAACAAGAAGACAGGAGGGTTTTCATTAAAATATTGCTCCTAAGGAACTTAATAAAAATAGTTAAAAGTAGCTAGGAAGCTATTGTAGTTGAGATTAAAAAATATTTATAATAAAAACGTATATAACTATCAACCCTCTTATTCATTTATGACACTAGAATATCAAGGGATGGAGGTAGAACGGAACAATCCACAATAACAAATAAAGAGCAAATAGCAAAACTAATGTTTTAAATCTTAAAAAACGAAAAGAATCCTCATAGCTTTTACACGATGAACCATAATTATGATGAGAAAATTAGGAGATTAAAGAAGAACAAAAACATTTTTTAAAGTGCAACAAATCTACTATAAATGAATACTATAATTCACACCAACAAACGAAAAAAAATATTTATGCGTGTTGCACATAACAATATAAACCAGAAAATTATGTTGTAGAATTTATTCAAGTTGAGAAAATATTTTTTTCAGAGCAAGTCAGCAATATATAGCAATGGATCATAGTCATTAGAAATAATTACTGGAGATAAACTGCGTTTCTCTAGAATGATTCCTTCCTTGAGACCCTCCTCTCCTCTTCTCCCTTCTCCTCACAATGCAATATCCGTTTGAGTTGTCTTTTTCTCAGTCTGCCTCTTCAGGGCTGAAATCGGATCAGGCCTGTGCTTTAACAGACAAATTTGTAACCGGGAATTGCTGAATTAATTGACTCCTGTCTGAAGCCTAAGTGGAGGCCATCATTCCTGTGATCAGGCTCTCAGGGAGCACGCGAGCACGCCATTAGCCAGTGTCCTGCCCAGTGAGTGAGCCCAACCATTGCTCACCCTTCCCACTCTCTACAGCCAGAAAGAGCAGCCAACTTGCGTCTAAATCAGAGGAAGAAAGCCCGATTACTTGAAACAAGATGGAGAGCTTTATTGGTTCGCTTAACCCCCGAGCCAAGCGAGTAGCGAGCACTGCTCTTTCCGTGCCCGTCATGAACTCCCGTTTCCCCAGCTCTTGGTCTGTAAATGTATTGAGCGATTATGTTCGTTTCGTGATAATTAAACATCAGCTTGCTTTCCGGCTATGAACACAATATCTTATTAAAGGCGACCAACTCAGGTTATTTATTCATTATTTATGAAAAGCGATGTTTATAGTCATAATGCCAATTTATATTTAAAAAAAATAATAATAGTAACACCATTAAAAAACAAACATAAAAGCTCGAACAAGGATCAAATGAAAAAAAACGACATAGAAATCATTTTTAAGTCATGCAAGTACACATCAATCGAATAAAGATATTGGGGTTCGCGGACTATATCTTATTTCCTCTCTCTCTCTCTCTCTCTCTCTCTCTCTCTCTTCTCTCTCTCTCTCTCTCTCTCTCCGTTTGCCTCTATCTCTGACTATTCATCATCATCATCATCATCATCATCATCATCATCATCATCATCATCATCATCATCATCATCATCATCATCATCATCATCATCATCATCATCATCATCATCATCATCATCATCATCATCATCATCATCATCATCATCATCATCATCACTTATTATTGCTTTACCTATTCACAGGTGGCCCATTGTCACGGTAATACCTTTGTTCCCACTACCAATATTGTATATGTATATTTTATATCAACAGGAACAAGAACAATAACATTTAAAACGTACTGCTAAAATCAACACGTTTCCCATTGTTGTATATAACATTTTTTTTCGTTTATACGGCTACCTCCAAAAACCGGCCTTGTATTTGAATAGAGAAAACAATGACTTCTCTTGGTTAATTTACTCTTTCTTTAAAACTATGAATTAAATTATTGCCCTGGTCTTGATTTTTTACGAGTAGCATTTTATTTCTACAAAGCATCAGTAGTTACAACCACAGCCTAACTTGTAACCATCATTTTTCTCTTTTCGTGATTCCATGATACATGAGAGTTGTTATATATCTATCCTATTTAACTCATCCCGAAAAGAGTTTTAGCTGTGCTGGGATGATTTACGATCACCTTGCATGTTATTGTTAACGAAATACAGAAAACGATATATTCTTCTAGAGATGAGCAAATATTGGTCTCGAAATAAAAGGCCAAAGTGTAACTCGGGAATTAGGATTTTCCTTACTGCCACCTTTCATATAAATTATGTGCTTTTACAACGCATAGTATCATCGGCAAGCACGTTTTATCTATTGTCTCGTTTGCGAAGCATGCTTAAAACATTTATTTTATGAGAGGGTTGGGGTCCTTTTACATGATAATGGTACGTTTGGTTTTATATCGATGAGCACCAACGCATACTACGTTGTTGTAAAACGAATTATGCCAGAAAAATGTCAAATTGGCAATGAAAACATATAGAAATTCATGAAGTCACCTAGAGAGGCAGCGGCATCATTGATTTTGCCAAGACGACTGCAGCGAACACAATAATTACTTCAACGCGTTTGGTTTTATATATTACAGGAAAATAGACCTCAGGAAAACTTTAAAACTATACAATTTAAATTTGCTAAACAAACTAATCTTATGCGTTTACTTTTTACACATGTGGGAAAAAGTCGGAACGCATGGTGTCAGGTTTTAAAATAATATGTAATCTTATAAGAAATGGGTTGCGTTTGACATAATTTATTTCTACCTTTTGAAACCCTCGGATTTATGATTATATAGATCCAAAACTTCGCCTTTAACATTTGGATGCTTGATCTTTAAACAGGCGTTGAAATGTTCGTGAAAATCAATTAATTGCAGTGATTGAGCTTGTCAACCAAGTTTACTTCCACTCCTATGGCAGCAACTAACCGTGCATTTTCGACTTCTTACCGGCAAACCATTAATATTCTTATTACAGATTATACGATGTTGCTTCATACAATCACAGCTTGTGGGTTACAAGGAACGGAAGATAATTTAAGGGGTTCTTCATTTATCAATAACAAATTATGTACATGGTTTGATGATGACTTTTTTTCTTATTTTTTTTCATACCATTTGGTGAGAATGTTGTGAAAATTCTCACGCAGGTTTGTCAAATTATTCTGTGATAAATGTGATTATGTTTTCAAGCATGCTGCTTGGGTGTTCATAACTTAACAAATTTCTACCTCCGGCAGGTAACTAAAAAGGTCACGTTTTTGTTTTACTAGAAAGCAGGAGTTTTAACTTCCCTCATAGTTGTCATAGCATAATCATACCGAAGAAATTTAAGAAAATTATGCAACGGCGATCGACTTTATGGGAGTTGGATTTTGAATAGTGATAAAGATGCAAGGAGAAGATTACTGCACTCTCCAAAATATGGCTTGGTATTACCTAAAAACGTAAACTCTCAATAGTGACAGCTAAAATTTGTGTCGTCTTCATTTGAAAAGCATAGTGAAACCTTTAAAACCCCCCAGTAAACAGAATCACAGAGGTACTTATAACAGTTTAACATATACAATTACATGTATAAGTAAAGCAGTGCATCTCATTCAGTTCTCTGACTCATAAATTATTTTCTAAAATTAGTTGAGAAGTATTTATATAACATTAACAAATATGCCTGCACATTAGAAAAGTATATTTATGTTTCGGGAAAACAACTTCTTCTTAATGTGCTTTTACACACATCCGCGATCATGGCATTTCTTTCCGTTATCAGCTCCCTTGCTGGAAACATTGATAGAGGTTTCTTCACTCATTGTATAACAACGCGGATTGCGTATAATTGAAATAAATACAAGTTATTATGAATACGCTGCTACCTAATGATTTAGGTTGTTTAGAAACGTTATTAAAAACAGTTGTGTATTGAATACACTGGTGAAGTATTAAAATTGAAGAAACACAAAACAAAGGCAAAAAAAAGAAAAAAAAATATGTTGTTTTTTTAGAATGAAAAGTCATACAAATTATTGGGGAGTAGTGTTCCTCCGATTAATACGTTATGTTGAGCGAGAAGTAGAAAGTTTGTAAGAAAACAGAATATTTTGGGGTGTGAGGGCAAAACGTTTTGGCTCTGTTTTTGCTTTGTACGAAACAATATCGTTGTATTTGCTTTGTACGAAACAATATCGTTGTATTTGCTTTGTACGAAACAATATCGTTGTATTTGCTTTGTACGAAACAATATCGTTGTATTTACTTATAAGCTCTCAATTATTTAAACCCCATAGTATGAATTGTGTACAAATCATAATGTACGTTTATGAATTTTTTTTATAAACAAAGTTAACGTTAAAACAAGTAAATTTATTAACCAAGATGCTATAACTCTGTTTTTATGTCTCTGTCAATTGCTCTCTTTTTGCCTGGCTGTCTGTCTCTCTGTCTGTCTGTCTGTCTGTCTGCCTGTCCCTCTCTCTATCCCCCTATCTCTTTTTCTCTGAGTCAGTCAAATACAAACTGAAAAAGTTAATTAGGAAAAACAAAGACTATGCGTTTACAAGGAATTTTTTGTTATTTGTCGCAGTTTATAAAAATACAACAAAGCTTTTATTCCAAATAGGAGTCGACAAAAGTCATATTTTTTTCTCACAAACACCCGCCGTAAGGATTGTTACTGCCTCTTTTAAGACAACGTTTCAACCTTTAAGAAACTTCATCTTTTCTCTAATAAGGTCAAGTCAAAGAGAAGTCTCACTCGCCTCTCCGCAACCTTTTTAGCCTATATCTTTGGGCGAAAGTCAGCATTTCATAGCGCCTTTTTTGTATTTGGGGCATTCATAATTTTTATTATTATTATTATTTTTTTTACATATCGCACGAAGCAAATTATCTTGGTTCCTTGGATGGAAACAAGAGTAACCGAAAATTCGGTTAATACTATGTCTTACGTTGCTCATCCATCAGCACCTCTGTCAACACCCGGTTCTCGTTTATATTATAGGATCACCCAAAAAAGTGTCGTTACGGTTCCACCATTAATTTGGATCTCAACAGTTATTGTTTACAAATATTTAACACGTTACATTCAATTGGAAAACTTTTATTAAGTACAATGGACAGATGTGCGATGGAAAAGACGAATAACAACAGCAGCAGCAGCAACAACAACAACAACAACAACAACAACAACAACAACAACAACAACAACAATAACAACCAAAACAACAAAATATAGAAACAAAGAGGAAAACCGACATCCAACAAAATACATTTTTTCTCTCAAATCAAGTTTCCTTTGCACGAGGTAGCTTAAATTGGTAATAGGAAAAAAAATAGAAGACAAAAAAACATTAAAAAAAAACACTAGTTTAGCATTTAAATACCCCCAGATCAGAAAATACTAATCGACCAATGTCCTGTAAAGCCAACCTTGTTATATTACAAATAATGTGTGTTTAGTTTCTGATCTACATTGTCGTTTATTCAACTAAACTTCAATATTTCCACCGTTACCTGCCTGCTCACGGATTGTTTGACATGCTGAAAGAAGACAGAAAATCTCAAGGCAGACTAAAAAAAAAGCGTTTGATCAAATAACTAGGCAAATAGACTTTAACCAGGTTTAGAACACTGGAGACAACCTTTAAGCAAAGCTCAACCAATTATGCTCAGTCAACTTCTCAACACATTTGGTTTATTTTCGTTTTAACTTATCTTTTTTTTCTTCCTTGCATTCGACATTTGAACAATTGATTTCGCTCAAAGTGCTATGGTTACTGTCTTTAACTTAGTATCATTAATACAGAAACTTTTAAGCATTAAAAAAATCTAATTCACACCCTGTTGAAAATGTCATCCGTTAAAGGATCTATTGGGACGACATTTTATAAAAACCATAGCAGACAACAGCAACGTTGTTAAGGAACCATTACTTTTCTTACTTTAGTTTATGTTACAATGACAGTGATCTATTATTTAGATTATACATAAATTTTAATTCCGACTCAATGTGTTTCAGGGAAGGTGCAACTCGCCCCTCTTAACGGGGATTTGGTTTTCCGTATGACTTTTCCCTTCTGTCTTTTGTGTTTTTAGTACATGTTTTTTTCCTTTAACGTTTGCCTCAAGTTTAGAAAAAAATACCCTGAAGGTCAGAGTGCAATACCATAACTTGTTTGAAAAAAAAGTTAAGAAAAAGGGAATGCTTTTTCCACATGATTAACTTTTTCGCAAAGTTTCAGTTTCAATGTGATGGAAAAATGCGTATTTTCTTTTTTTACTTTAGCTCTGAGAATCGATCACTTTTTTTTTTTAGTATGTTCATATACAGTAACTTATGATTTTTCTGTGCTACAATTTCTTTTTGCTGTCTTTTCATTTGACCGCTAATATCTCTATCTGTTTGTATGGTTGATCTATACGTCGATTTCTTCCACCCTTCCAATACACATGCATGCTTAGTTTTTCATATTTATAATAACTCTTTTTTCTTGCGTCCTGTCTCGCCTTTGTTTCACTCCAGTGTTTATTGTCTTTACATATTGGTTTAAGAAAACACCTCTTGAGCGGTAACAATCATCTTATAATTTAACAATTACTCTTCATTCTCAACAATGCTTTTCACTTCTAGGCGATATTTTTTTTTTAATTGATCATTCAGACAAATGTTTCCTTTTTTATTTTACGATCGCGAAAACGAAGATGCTTTTTGGTCGCTAGTTCGCAAGTTGGTGCCCTCATGTCCTTTAATCACAGGTGACACGCGAGAAATAATAGGTGGTCCTCAGTATCACGCCGCAAAGATGAAGGTCGAGCACGAACTTGTGACAGGATTACTTTACCTCCAGTTTTCTTTGAGCGAAGGAAATCGTTTCCAGTCCGATTTTCCCCTCACTTTAGAACTGAGCAAACAGTTTATGGAACAAGATGTTTTTGCCTTCGGGGACAAATGGGTGAACACGTTTTTGGTTCCTAATTGAAATGACATCGGAGAAAACCGCTCCTGCTTTGATTCCATACGTGCTAAAAAAGATCAGTTTTCCCTACCGAAGGGCACAGGCTCGGTGGCAAAAAGGAATCATTTTTAACTGAGCGCTTTCGCAGCTTTGATCTCGCCGCATTACAATATATATGTCTGGTCTGTCGCCTAAAGCTAACTTAAGCTCGTGAGATGTATCGTTGAGAGATGCAATTTCCAGAATTACATGTCGCAGGTAAGGCGAACATTACTCACTAAGTACCAGGACAAAGCAAAAGCGCATTAGTTTCATTTGCTGTTCAAGGCAGGCATAAGTAAGAAGCTAGTGGGAATAAAATATCGTTCCCATTTGGGTATTTGGTGACTTTGTGACAGAATGAATTATTATTATAGTATTCATAAGATTTATTTATGTGTACAATATATAAAAAATAAACCGCTTACTTTGTTTCCAAAAGAGTGCATTTTTAATACTAAAAAGACTAAACGCCGGTGGAATATAAACTAATACAAAAAGTTGACATTTTCACGAAATAAATGGCTGAGCCTATTTAAAGCACAAGCAATTTTTTTATCACAAGAGCATGTTCTGACAACTAATTGTTAAAGGGAAAAATTGAGAGTTTGCAAGATTGTAAAGAACCTTTTAGGGGACTCCATCTCCATGGAGTTAAAAAAATACAGAAATAGAGACATTGAGAGAGCAAGTACAAGGAAGGGAGGGGAGGGGGGACAAATAGATTGATAGGCCAAACACGTGACCACCTTAATTACTGTCCTTCGAAACACATGTATCTCAAAACATGGTCACATTTCCCAGGTAGACAGATAGATAGATAGATAGATAGATAGATAGATAGATAGATAGATAGATAGATAGATAGATAGATAGATAGATAGATAGATAGATAGATAGATAGATAGATAGATAGATAGATAGATAGATACGGACATCCAAAGACAGTATTGAGAAAGAGAGAGAGGGAGATATAGAAAGAGACAGACAGAGAGAGAGAGAGAGAGAGAGAGAGAGAGAGAGAGAGAGAGAGAAGAGACAGACAGAGAGAGAGAGAGAGAGAGAGAGAGAGAGAAAGAGAGAGAGAGAGAGAGAGAGAGAGAGAGAGAGAGAGAGAGAGAGAGAGAGAGAGAGAGAGAAAGAGAGAGAGAGAGAGAGAGAGTAAACGAGAGAGAGAGAGAGAAAGAGAGAGATAGAGAGAGAGGTAAACAAAGCTAGAGAAATAGATAGAAAGAAAGAGATGTGTGTGGGGGAGGGGGAGGGTAAGGAAGTAAATAGAATATGGGAAGAAAAAAAAACTATCACTTTCTGCTTCTAAAATAAACAACCCGTGCTGTTGACGTTCATTAACATCGATATTTTGTTTATCGGGATTTATCTACACACGAGGATGTTTTGGGTGGGCGGCGCCCTCGAATCGTCTGAAGAGTACTTACCTGAACCATTGACTCACTAATGAATGAGACGACTCACTCGCCATAGCGCATTAAATATAATGCCCCGCGCTCTAAAGCACTCCAGACACGATAGTTTTCGCTTCACTTCATTTATCATGTTTGGGGTGGTCTGCATCCTACCAACCCGGCAGTCAGTGGTTTCCCTGAATATCATTTCTCTCTCTCTCTCTCTCTCTCTCTCTCTCTCTCTCTCTCTCTCTCTCTCTCTCTCTCTCTCTCTCTCTCTCTCTCTCTCTCTCTCTCTCTATCCCTCCCACTTACTCGCTCACTCTCTCTGGTTTTAACGTCTCCTAAGTTCCTCGGAGATTACTTTACGGCGACAGTCCCTGAAAAACGATGCGATCTAAGCCGTTTATCTGGAGCGGCAGTATGCCTGGATAGTCTGAGACTGGAGTTAGGTGGATGCTTAAGCCTTGATCAAATCGGTCGAAAACAAAACAAAAAATATTAATACCATACGGCTTTTGGTTTTGAATGAACCCAATCTTTGAAAGTTGTCAAGCTGTAAAACTTAGTTGCTCCGATCTAGGTGCAAAAGGATCTATCATTAATTATTCATCGCTTAAGTTAATATTTGAGGAAGTCGATTGATGTTAAGAGCAAAATTGCTTAAGAGACCGTGGTCTTTTCTGATAAGATTTTGTAACTTTAAAGGATGCACTGAAATGACTTACTAAATTCTTTGTCGTCTCTTAACGGAACACCGAGTTGTTAAATTAGAAAAAGAGCTCCGATCTTTTTATTCCAAGATACAATACTTCACGAATAAAAATAAGCGTACTATAACCGTTCTTGTAAAATTCATTCTTTATATTTCTGTTTTAAACAAATGTATTTTTTAATTTAGTAAGAAAACTACACAAGAAATATCACAGGGCCATACAATCATTGTAACAAGATGTCATGAAGCAAGAGTTTCAAGAAGTAATAAAATTGTAATGAAGCTATTTCATAGAATTGATACATTTATTAAAAAGGAGTATTTTTGTGTCATGTTATAAGATACGAAAAAGTGAAATAGTTAAAGTAAAAAATAAATGAAAAGAGTGAAAACAAAAAAGAAATGAAAATGTAAAACATTATTTATGTATAAACAATTATTGAGAAAAGGTTTGTTTATGGAATTTTCGGAATACAAATGTGCAGAACAGAAAAGGAAATCCGGAAATGACGAAGGAAGGATGGGCAAAAATCCCAAAAGAAAAAAAAGTGACGCATTAAAAAATTATTTTGAAAATGCGGGGCACATTTGACAGTGAGTCATTGTTTACATCCCAACCGGCCATGATCGGTGTCTAAGAAGCGGATTGCTTGGTGTTGTGAATAGTTTTCAGTCCGTTAAGTTTCCTGGGCTGGGAATGGATTACAAGGTCTGGCTCAGTATTCTAAACAATACAGTGCCAGTAGTGCCAGATTGGCCCGCTAATCTCCTGGCGTCTCCTTCCCGCGCTCAGCCACCTGGAAGAACTGGGTTGAAGCCCTTGAGCTCGAGTTGCGGCCAGTCTTGGTCTCTCAGAGACAGATTTAGACCTATCATCTAGATCTAGGTTCTAGTAGATCGTCTCCACACCGGCTCTGGTGGGACTTCCCAGGTGCCTGGACTCTATGCGGTGAGAGGCTCAGATCAGGGAAAGCCCTGGCGCAAACAGGGAAACAATCATAATGAAGAACTAATTGTCCGTGGACTAGTTGACTGAACTTAGACCTCTAAGCAGTACGGTCACTAATCTGGGAGACACTTTTGACAGCCACCGGCTTTCATACCGAACTATTTGTGTTTTTTGTTTGTTTTGTTGTTTTTTTTGTTTTGTTTTTTGTCTGATAATGATTATTTTTTAATTTAGAATTACTAACATGAAGCGTTTACAATTTCGGTTTTATTTTTTAACACAAAACTTCATGTGGAAATATAAAAAAAAAGAAAAACAAATTAAAAAATTGATAATAAAATAATACAGAGAGACACCAGAGGGAGGGAGAGAGAGAGAGGTATAAACAGACATAGGAAGAAAAAGAAAGGCAGACAGATGGATAGCCTATTTAAACAAAGAGATTAATAAGGAGTGTCTGATACATCATGAATTGAATGATTTATGTAGATCTCGATCATAATGCTATTTGTTCAGGTATTTTTAGCAGAAAATTGTGAAATATGGGAAAATCACACGACCGAGCTCGTGTTATTTTATTAGCCATTTACCCACTCTTTTTATGATTTCTTTATTACCTACTTATGAGCTGAAACTAATTTGTCAAAAGTTTATACGAAGATAGATTTAATGAAAAATGACAATCAAACTATACACTAGCCTGTATTTTATTAAGAGCCCCAAATCAAGCGCCATTACAAAAAAGTAACATAGATTGTACATGCACGTATCTGAAAAAAAAACCTTACTCAAAAAGAGATATTGTTTGTCTATAAATTTTATAGAACGCGCCGGTAGCACAGGTTCGAATCTCAAATGATGCCGCGTCTCCGTAAGAATCTATTGAGGAAACCACTTGGGCGTAAAACTCATCAAAATTTAAAATAATATCTATGGTCCATTTAAGATACAAAAGAATGAGAAGGAGATGTGCTTTAGCGCTGTGTGATATGGAAAAAGAAAAAAACTAAAATCACAATCACACACTCACACACACACACACACACACACATTTCCACTTTTTTGTTTTGATTTTCTTTATATTTCTGTCCCCCAGCCAGTAGCGTTCCTTTCTGTAGACTGATTGCCTCCCCTACATGTCAGCCGGCGCGACATGTCCTGGCGTCTTTAAGGGAGGGAACTTATCCCTGTCAGCTTCTGATCCGCTCTCATGGCAAGTCGGCCAGGTAATTGAGGCTCAGCGCAGACACAGGTAAATTACATGGTTGGTACTGTGCGCAGGGGCTAGACTGCCTGCAGGCAGCAACAGTGAAATGGGGACAGGGAAAAATAGGCTCAGCTAAAGAGGGATCGAAAGGGACACTTTAATTTTTATATTTTTGTACACGTGAAAAGGATGATTAAGTCGATTTCGACAGTTTAAGTGGGATAAATTTAACTTTTGATCTTCTTGAGAAGATCAGAACCTCTTTTTTGTCCCATGCCTATTTTAAACGTGTTCATGATGCTTTATAATTAGAGAAATACATCGGGTGAATGTAGTTGATCGGATAGAACATATGCCAAAAATTTAAAGTTAGCTAGCCCATCTTTAAAATTTGTTAGAGAGCACTGGTAAAATGTCCATTGTTTGATCGCTACACTATAATAGTTGGGTCAGATCGAGTTATCGTGACAAAACGAAATAGATATTATAATACTACCTGGTAGTACCGGATTGATTTGACTGTTATAACCTCTAGTATAAGAGATTTTGTAGAGAGATGGGCCCAAATCTATACGGTTAGCTTACATATAATAGCACTGCAGCTGCATAAAGTTTCGTCGCCAACATCAAGACCAGAATCTAAAAAAACCCAGAAAATAGTAACTATCTATTTCTTTAAACAACTTATGCCTTCCCATAATATTCGAAGCCTACAATTAAAAAAAAAACAACAGGCAATTTGTACCTGTTTTCGTTCCTAAAAATACCCACATACGATCATTGGAAAACAGATATTTCATATAATAATGGATCTAACACCAAAATATTTGAATCCCAAAATCTCTAAAAACCGTACAAGATAAAGCTCCTAGGTAGATGGAATTTTGAATGTAGATTTGAATGGGCACATTTATTTAGACGAAAAATGTTTCATTTCACCACGATTCGCCGCAAACTAACAAACTAATAAAACGAAAAAAAATATAACTTTAAAATTGCGTCCAGATAAAACTGCTTCCTCTCCTTCATTCAGCAACAAACAAATCGAAAGTTGGCTGATCAAAATAAACGTTGAGCGCGCAGTCCTAAACCAAGTTTAGAATCTGTTTATACTCATATTAAGTTTGCTGTTTCTCGCAAGGATTTATTATGGCCGCAACTTAATTTGATCATAATAAAATTTACAAAGCTAAACCAAGTTTAGAACCTGGACCCTATGTCTAGATATATGTTCAGAATCAGATTTATTCTTGTGAGTGGTGTTTCTTCGGTATTTCCTCCATAAACATGATTTTTCTCTCCTAAATACTTGTATCACTTTTCAATTTTGTAAACTTCTTAGGCATACTTTGAGAAACTTCGTCGATGGACTATAAATACAACTAAGAGCATGTGGGTACATTTCCCTATGACTTATACAAATATCCAAGCAAAAGATTAGAAATAGCAATCACAAGCAATTGCCAGAAACAAAGCAAATAATCTACAATAATGTCCTTTTTCACAAGTAGGTTTATCTCTAAGTGAAAACAATTTTAATTTCTAAAGGTGTAGATTCTGAGGAAACATAATGTAGATTATTGTCACACTTAAAATTCACCTGTAATCATTCAGCTTTGTCCATCCCACAATGCCCACGCATTTCGGGATTTCCCAATTAGTATGTATTCTTCTTCTAAAAATAAAACAATAAAAGCGATCTAAGACAAATACCCTCTATAAAAGAACCTGTCGTGAGGATTTTCACCGTACTGGCTCCATTGTGCTACGCTCCAACTATCAAACTCCCACTTCATTATTGGAGAGATGCTTTCGCCTTTCGACAGGGAGAGAAAGAGGTGCTTAACAAAGCAGCCAGTTTGTCGGATGCGCCCTAAGAACTCTTTTCATGACCTCAAGTGTCACAAACAAGCCATGGAGAGGATCTCCGGATGTGGAGTGCTCATCGGCACACGTCTCCCCGCCCGCTCCCTCCGCCTGACTTCACTGTCAGATAAAATCCTACAGCTGCTAAACTTGCACGAAAAAAGCGTATTCATAAAGGTTTTGCCTTTAAGCTTACAGTCGTTAAATTTGATAAATAGTTGGGTGAGCCACTCTGATATCTAAGTTTCGGAACATGTTTTATCGCTCACCTTAACTTAGGCTTAGCATGAAAAAAATTGGGGTTACTGTTAATATATGTTTGTCTGTTCTATGTGTGTACTATAAATAGGTATGTATATTCGTCTATATCAATATCTGTATGGCTGGCTGGGTGTCTGCCGCTATCTCTCCCCCCCCCCCCTCTCCTTTCCCTCTCTCTCATTGTCATATATATGCACACTCCTTCCAAGCTAACCACTCCGACTTGACCCGCTTCTGGGATCTAATGAGGCTGAGTCACGTGACCGTCTTTTGGGTGCACGCGCCAGGGCGGAGTACCTGGATCATCTCTCCCTGGAGCCTGGTGACGCTGAAACCTTTCATCACGTTACACGCACCTGACTATCTCCTTCTAATGCTCTATAGTCCATGCCATTGAAGAGTAAACTTTGTCTCATAGTCTTTGACAGAGCGCTGGGTAACCAAGAAACATAGTCCTGATATGTCATTAAAAGTGTGCGTTGAAACAAGGGGAAAAAAAGCTACAGAAACTCCACGTAAAAGAGGACATAGTTATTATATGCATTTGCTTTACAAGTTTTTCCTAACCATATTGTTATGACACTTATTGAAAATGTGTAAGCTTTATTAAACTGTTTCTAACGTAGTTTGCATGTAAAAGTATTATTTTTAGCGCATGATTATGTCTAGGTACGAAATAACCTAAATGTTCCACGATGTCTTTTCTAAAAAAAATTTAACTCATTATTAGTTTACTTTTAGGTATTAAAGTATTTGTACCGTACTTATTTCTTTAAAAAAAACAAGAGAAAAAATGGAATAATGTTTATATCAACATTTCAAAATTAATGTGTATAACGATATGCCATGAGTGCTACATCTAATTGCAAATTTTTTCAGTTTTTAGCAAATATCTTTTTTACACATATATTTCATCACATTTACACATGTCCCTTTTCATCTATTTATACAGCATAATACATTTTGCTAAGGGTGAGTAAATTTCTACTTAAAATATGTATTCATAAAATCCTTATGATAAACTAATCAATAATCAGACATATTGTCAAATTTACCTTAGAATGACGTTTTTCGTGAAAGATCCACCTTCCCTGCTTGTGGTGATAATTATTTTTGCTTTTGTTCCAGAAGAAACAGGGTAGTTTTGTTTGTAAAACGGTTTAAATTTGCTCTGTTTTCTCATCGGCTTTTTATCACTGCGGGCTTATCAAAACAAGGGACCACTTAGGGCTTAGATCGAATCGTGTGCCCTCACAAAACCGCTGCCTGAGCACACAAACTCATCGTTATTAGAATTACCGCTGAGGTTGGAAATACAGATTGAAGCTGTAACAGTTGGATACTCGTCTTAATCAGGAGCAGTTAGAGCATGCTAATAAAAAAAAACCCACTGGAAATTATTAGTCATAGCTTGTCTTCTTTACATTTGATTTGCTTTTGAAGTGCTTTGGGGTGTCTCTGGGGTGCACACGTATAACTATTGCACTTAGAAGATCTCCTTTGACGGATTGAGCTCTTCTTACTTGAGAAAGCTACGCCTGTTTTGACTTCTTTAAGACTCATGAAGATTCCTTACTGTTTCTAAGTATTTCATAAAATAATTGATCTCAAACACTCTCTATCTTCAATGCTTGATGCTTGCTAGGCAGTTTACACAAACGATCCTTTTAAATTTGTATTCAGCTGCACTCAATTCAACTGAGCCATAAATCCGTTTTTATATCAATATTTCACGCAGAATTATCTAGGAACGCTATGAATGAAAACGCTGAATGGTCGTTTGGTAAAAAAAAAACGTCTTTAAAATCATACTTAGACGTTACACTCTACCACTTCTCGCCCCCGCTCCATTTTCTCTAGTCCTAATCGACCTTTTTCCAGTATAGATTCTCTACGCTGACTTATAAAAAATGGATGCAAAGCGCACAGTTGTACTAATCGGATGAGACAGGCGGTAAAACACTTCTTGAGTTTAATCCACCGTCGCGTGGAGGAGTCGAGTTCTTGGCACTCGTGCATTTGAAATCATTGATGAAAGAGTCTCGCTTTGGGAGGACATTTTTAATAGACTGAATAATAAATATTTCAAGTCTGTAATCCCTCTGGGGAGATTCTCTCAATTGGAAATGGAGGAGCGCTTGAATTGCCAGATTAACAGAAGCAGCATTAGTTCTCTTCTATCTGGCGACCCATCCGTGAGTGCTGGCTATTTACTATCATATGCTAAGATCTCAGCTACAACATACTGGCCATCTTCTCATTCAGGAAAGGAACCCTGGAAACATTATCTAAACCTATCATTTAGAGTCATTATTGTGCATTCTTACGAATCAAGAGATTTTACTTGCCATAAAACAGTATACCACCCATAGAACAACGGTTGTTTATACAAAGGAAACATACCGCGATGAGGTAAAACAATCAGACAAAAATACATTGTTTTACAAAATATGTGATGCTTTACTTTTACAGCTTTGGTTTACCTTCTCCTAGATATCAAATTTTAAGGCTAGTATACACGATCTACATTATAAGTTGTACATCAGGCGTTGTCATGTTACTATTACCATACTTTTGGGGAAAATGAAATATCCAGACGTCCAACTTCATGGACAAGTAAATTATACAAGTTAACCAGACATCTAAACGATGCTCCGTCACTTGCGTGCATATATACAGTACTTAATTTATTTTTAAAGTGTTTGTGCTTATCATATAATGACGTAATCCATAAATCATTTAGTTTATACAATTGATACATTTTGTGATATAATTGGATAAACATACCCCAAAGCGAAGTGTTTCGAAACATCTCTTTTAAAAAAAACAACTTTCGCAATATATTATTTCTTGACTTGCAAAAGATAATATGAAATAAATCGAATAAAACTATCCATTTTGTCTCTTTGATGTTTTATACAAAAACAAATCTGAAAGAATGACTAAAAAAATCCGCACTTTCAAATCTCAAATTTATTACCACTTTAGGCAATTTCTGACAGTTATAGAGATTAATTTAAAATGTTTATGAACACTTTGTTCGAGTTAGCAATTAAGCGTCGTTGCTTCCCCGCGGACTGGGTATTCTGTGGCAGTCATTTGGTGCTCAGCCATCAGTTGTCAGGCCTGTGGCACTGGACAACCAGGGAATTCTCAGGTTTCCCTGGGCGGTGAGCTAACCCTCTACCTATGCTTACAGCCCTGGAGGATGAGGCGTCGAGTGGCACAACTACACTCGATCAATGGACTGCTTTGAGCTCAAAGGCCTGGGCTCCAATTTCAATTCAGAATTGTCGGATTTATTAATGCTATGAAACGCTGGAAAATAAGTGGTGACTTACATTGCTTTCGTAACAGGACACCACGATTGTCAAGCCATTATTTACATCGTTTTTAGGATTGCCCATTTATTTCAAGCACTTAGCTACATGTTAACGAGGGAGTTTATATTACCTTTTCATGTATCTAGCGAGCCACGTATAAAAAAGGTAATTTGATGTGTGTTGTCAGAGGAAGAGCTGTGATTCATATATAATATAAATGTGTAAGGTGATTTGCGCCTGCGAAGTGTTTTGTTATTATAATAAATAAAAAAAAGAATTAATTTAGTATTTTAGGTTCATTCTGGTTTATCATTATAAAATCGATTCTCCGACTATATGTAGTGTAGTGTAGCTCCTCCCACTTATATCCCCTACTCTCTATCTATATATTAGTCAGTTATCAAGTATCTGACTATGACAGTATCTCTTTATGTTTCACTCCATCTTATCTTTTGTAACAAAATATTCTAATTTGCATCTACTTTGTTTTCCTAAGTATTCTCCATTTCTTAAGAGCTTTAAAAATTATTGACGGCATAAAGATCATCATCATCAACATTAAGCTAATCATCAGTCTCATCATGTTATTACTTTTGTTATTATTATTACTATTTTTTATTATTATTTTTATTTTTGTTATTATTATGATTATGATTATTATTATTATTATTATTATTATTATACCTTTCATAAAATTAGATCAAAATCATTTTTGCGATTTTTTGTCTCGTCAAAAAAAAGTGAAGCTTTTTTTTCATAACTGACGAAAAAGAATTGCGTTGTTTTTCATGTTTCATTTGCCAGAGAAAATAGCATACCAATAAAAATGACCCTTTCATCTTTTTTTCTTCGTTGATGAAACCTTTGCTCGTCTTCCTCCTTTTGGAACTGACGCCAGCTCCCCCGCACGTGTCCCCAAACTTTCTTGCCATGGACGTGTAGTTACCGGAGAGGACTTCAAATCGAGAAGCAAATCCTGACCCGAGGCGGAGATGCATGCTTCCGCTAAGCCCCTGTGCATGCGCACTGGGCGGACATGAAAGCACAATGCCGGCAGTGGGGCAGATAATCCTGGAAAATTGTTCAGCACTTACAAAGATTGACTGGCCTTGAAATGGAAGACGTTAATAGAGCAGCCATTGGGAGTGACGGAAAGAGAAATGAACGCCCAGTCTGGCTAATTGCAGTCTACAAAAATCCAGTGACATCTTTCGTTTTTGAAACGTCGTGTAGGATACCCCTGGGGAACTTACGAAACGCCAACACAAAGAGATAGCGAAGCTCCTAGAGAGCAATTGTTTTTTGAATTATTATACCAAATTGAATCAGATACAAAAGTTGTATTATAAGGTTTTAAGAATGGCCCCTCCATTGAAATAGACGCAAGTGGCCTGAATAGCGCTTCAAATGCGTAATGATAAAGACAGAAAAAATAATCACAAACGATTACGACCTTTGGGTGTTCTTATACCGTTGAGAAAGTTTAAATTGTTGATATTACACATAATCGCCCTTTATCCCTCATTCAAAAAATAATAATAAAAAAACCCAATATTTTTAATGCCTTGGTCTCAAGAGGAAAAGCCACACCAACAACAAAACGGCAACACAACAACAACAACAACAACAACAACAGCAACATTAACAACAATAACTACAACGATAACGACGACAATAACAACAGCAATAAGATCAACAACAACAACACAATTCGTTTGAATCTAACTTTACAGTTAAAGGAAGCTTAGGGTAAACTAAAATTTTTGTTATTTTGATTGTATTTAAAACCAGAGAAGTAGAAAACAAATATATTGTACTTCGTTAATTTTTTCCATTTTTATTGACCGGCATAATAAAATAATTTTTCTATTAAGCCTACTAGTAGATTAAAAACAAAATAATTATTTCGTTCAGTTTTAACCTATCTGATTTTTTTTTCCTCCAAGAAAAGTCTTTAATTTAACATTTTAGAAATTCTTGTTTGTGAATTTACGTCTTATACAAAACGCTACCGATCTAAGACTTTTAAGCAATTAATCGATTTAAGGTAGCAGCTGCGAGCACTGAAAGACCTTATTTCTCACACCTCTGGGAATTTCAGCAGGTTCATCAAATTGTCTGTACTCCTAATGTAAACCCAGAGCTATCTATCTGAGACTTCTACACTAGACGTTCAGCCCATGCATTGGCTCCAGTCTCTCAGGGCGAAGGCCAAGCTTCTGGAGGTAAAATGAACTTAAAACGTATGTCTCTGGGGCCGGATGGAACACTTCTGGACCTGTCGTCCGGCCAATCGTTTGCTCTTTGTGAAGAGCAGCGGGAAGAGAGTCTTAAACCTGGGCGGAGAATGCTTCAAGATTGATCTAAGAATATGAGAGAATGGTCCCAGAGGACCCCCCTCGGTGGATGGTTGCTTTCATCACAGAAGACGGGAGAAAATCCGCTCACAGTTTGTTGTTGATCAATTGAGCTGCCCTGAGGTCTTGCGGGTTCTTTACCAGTCCTGCGTTGTTCGTTATTGATTTCTCCGCGGTGAACAAGGTACGCCGCGATTGTTAGCGTTTAAGATGCCCAAGATTAGCACTGGATTCGTTTGTATGAATAACAGATGCCACTCGATGAAAAGGGGTATTAAGGGTTGGGAAGATGACTGGTAGAAAAACTGACGGTTTAACGCTATACTGTCATAGCGTGAAGTGTTTTCAATAATAAGAAGTACGTTTTTTGTGTTTATATTTTTTAACTCTTTCCAGTCTTGGCTCTTTCATAATAATAAAAGTTATTGACACACACACAAAATATAAACAGAAAACCAAATAAATTTGGTGTAAATAAATTATGTGCGAAACGAAAACTAATGTTTACTTTTATTTGACAAGCCTACCGACAATTAGTGATTTTATTTTAGCCAGTGGTGTATAAAACACAATAGTATTTTGTTATACAAGTCTATATTTTCACTATCTTATAACCAGTTGTCAGGAACTTAAAAATGATAAATTGGTCAATTGAGTGGCGATTGACCGTTTTTAACATAATCATGTCTACCTTTTTCTATGCAATGGTAGAGGCAATAGAAATCTGAAAAACATACACTTTTTTCCTTAATGTCTTTTAGATGTAGTTGCTAGATAGACCATCGCTTCAAAACAGCAGAGAACAGTTGTATAGAAAAACGTGTGATTTCACTTGCCCCTTTGATAGTCTATGAAAATGGGAGCCTTTAGTTTACAAAAAAAAAGTTCAAGACTTGTTATATTTATCCATCGTCTACATTTACAAATGAGTGTGGTTTTAGTGATTTACAATGTAATTAGATCAATCTATTTATAGATCATCTAAATATTTTACATAGGCCTAGTATTAAAAAGAATGCTGAAAATTCATAGATGTAATAACACATCTCTGTGCATCTCTATCAACTAGTATTCTACAGCTGCAATAAAACGAGCACGAACAAGGTTTAAATGTACATTTACATTTTTTTAAATCCACAAAATTACTTTTTGGGGTTAAATACTTATTGAAAAACAATACATGATATTTTAAAATGATTTTAACGACAAAACATCGGTAAAGATTTTCTGCTTTATTCTCTACACTACTCCTAACTTAATTGGATTTTAGCTCAACTCAGACTCGACTAAAGCCATAAAAGACTAAAGATCTCGAATGTTTATTGAAGAAAGACTGGTTCTACACACGCTTCTTTCAAAAAGTAATCAAAGGACCATCTTGTCTCTTGTTTATTTAAGATTCTACCCACAGGTGATTCGGTAGTTTGAAAACCAGCATCTTCAGGCTAATGTAGCGATGTACAATTATATACACTGCAGGGGGCCACAAGCATTTCTCGCTGCCGTGGCACCGTATGTCAACAAACGCCGACGTTGACACTTCTGTGTAGCTTCTGGACTAGAATCAAATCCGCAATAAGCGTCGCAAAAATTTTTATAAACAACTTCAACGATCTATGTTTCTATATCTCTCTGCCTGTCTTTTCTCTCTCTGCGTGTCTTCTCTGTCTGTCTGTCTGTCTGTCTGTCTGTCTGTCTGTCTGTCTGTCTGTCTGTCTGTCTGTCTGTCTGTCTGTCTGTCTGTC
>RQTK01000211.1:165231-186579 GCA_003991915.1 Elysia chlorotica | reverse complement strand
CTACTACTACTACTACTACTACTACTACTACTACTACTACGACTACTACGACTACACTTTCTACCTACGATTACTGTGTCTTGCTGTTGCTAATGCTGCTGTCGGGATTACAATTGTTTCTCATATTACAAATTACACATATTTTTACCCCCATGAGGAAAAAATGTTGTTTGTTGTTGTTGCTGTTGTTGTTTTTTTAACTGTGGGAAAGCTACATTTTATATTTGTAAGAAATTACACCAACCCCACAAGTTTAATGTAATAATCTGATCACAGTATTACATATTTCTTGCACTGGTTCTCAAATGTGCTTATTGGAGGTTTACCATCATGCTGTCATAACATCTTGTGCTAAATGACACTCAACCTTTTCTAGTGACTAGTTTCTCAGTATATTTTTTATTAAACTAGAAAAAAATCTCCCAGTGGACAGGCTAATAATAGAGATCTTGTTTCTGTTTTTTTTTAACAAACAAACTCAATTGTAGTCTTGAAAAACTAATGGTATGATCAGTAAAGTAAATAATGCGGTAAATTGCATTGACAAACGAAACAAAATTATCTGTAAGTAAAGGATATAAGAAAATTGATGGCTTCGACGCTGAACTAAAGTTGACTACAACAGTTAGGATTACAAGACCGAACCGGAATAATTGACATTGAGGGCTGGGCAGGCACTGTCAGCTTAATACCTATTATTTAGTACATTTTGGATGGGAGTCAAGTTATAAAATATCTATCGAATAGGCACATGACAACATTGTACATATAATAATGGTTTCGTTATTTATTATTATAAAAAACGGTTACCCTCTGAGTTTGAACAGGTTACGCCCTATCGCGCTAGTATTAATTTGTTTCATTCTTTTTAAATTATATAAGTCAGAATCATATTTCAACACAAATCTTTTTTCTATAATTTACTGAATATCGCAATATATTTTCAGCTTACTGTTAAAGAAATTATGAAATTCAACGGTTACAGAAAACCCAAACAAATTTTGTTGCATAAAATATATCTATGTATACATTATCCGTATGAATAAGCTTACATATTATACTTTTGCAAATTTATGTCTTAAAATTTAAAGATTTAGTTCTCATCCAAACCTTTAAAATGCTTTTTTTAGAATTACAAAAGGCATGTCGTTAAAATAAATTGGGAACCAAATCGAAACCATGCGATATATACAGAGGTTAAGATAAGATCATACCAGTTGATCATCTTCAAGAGGTTGCCTCAGGTACAGAGTAAACGATTGAAAAAATTTCAATTAGTTACACATTGAAAGGCTCAAGTAAAGCGAAAAAAGGCGCACATAAGCGAACCAAATAGCAACGAAGCAGCTTAGTGCATGTAGCCTATTTATATTTCTTTGCTGGTTAAAGGTGTTGTATTTTGTGAAAAAATGACGTACTATGCATTAAAAAGCTTAAACTAGTATCAGCAAAATAGTGAACTTTTTCGGTTGTCTACTTCCAGAGTAGACATTTGTATTGAAAACAATGACGTGCGTATTGTATCACGATCTAGCTAGATTTCCTTATTCATATAATATAATACTATGCTACTTTAATTTTATACAAAACAAAGAATAATGAATCAACTTCTTTATATGTAAAATTAGTTTGGTTTTGTCTATTGGTTTCTTAAGGTTCATTGGCAACTACGCTATTTTGCGGCCGGGTCCTAGAACTAACTTCTAGATTACCATAAAGGATCTAATACGGCGACAGATTTAAAGACTAACGTCTGACAATCCCCATGCTGTTATGTAGATTCAGAGCGGGGACAAATATCTGAACAGACACATTTTACTGACATCGATCACGCCAGTAGTGGACTAAATCCAACAAATATTTTTTCTGATCATGTGACGGAACACGAGGCGTTTCAATGAAGCCGAACGCTCTGCCAATTAAATAAGATCACATCCTCTTCTTTCGGTGCCTTAGTATTTTTTAAAAAGGTTGGAAATTTATTTTTGTTTGAATTTTCTAGCGAAATTTTTTCAAATGGTCCTATAAAGTTAGAACCAACAAATTACACAGTTAGTTACATTTCGATCATGTTGGTTTAAGTTGCTGAATTCTCTATAAGAGTAATAAACTTTTCCTATGATCAATATTATGATTGACAAAAGCTACATATACGGTTCTCTAGAACATGTTATCGACATTATAGGGACAAAACAGTTCTAATAATAGTCAAGCCACTTGTTGCATTACCTTTATGCACTATGTACGTTGTCGTGTAAAAAATACCCCCACTACAGTCAGGATTGAGCAGTGAATACTTTGGAAGTTTTCTTAACATAAAAAAATTTAAATCCAATTACATTAATTAAACTGGATAAAAGAAAAGAGTATCCGTATAAGCGCTTCAAACTATTATGGATCAACAGCAAGGAAAATATTGAACTACTCTCCACCTAAGATATTTTTTTATTTAGTTAAAAAACGAAATTAAAAAGCCAGAAAGAGGATGATCAAAAATGGAAAAGAAAAAGCAAAATGGATTAGTTCCATGAAAACACTATTTTTTTGCTTTTAAATCAATTTTATGATTAAATATGCATTCAACGTTGTCTTAACAAAGCGTTGAAGCAGAATATTTTGAAAGAAACCTTTATATTTCTCATAATAAACAACCTTTGAAATATATTTAACGTACTATTGTCAGAAATGTAAGAAAACCAGTACCGACACTTTATATGTACCTAAAAAATTGTGTATGAAAAAAAGTAAATCATTTTAGTGGAGATACGGACCATTCTGTAACACCATTTTCCTAAACTTTTAACACGTGATAAATTTTAAAACAAATCAAAAGCGGTTACAAGTTGACGACGACAGATTGTTATTTTTTCTGATTCTCTTAGAACGGCTAAACAAATAACATTGCCTCTATAAATTAAATTAATTAAAGAACAAAAAAGAGAGGGGGGAAAAAAGAAAGATGGAGTGTGGAGCAGGAATCCTTGCCTAAAATTTTCATCTGAAAACGGAACAGGAGAAGAACCTGCCGCATATTATCTCCGGTCTAATGTGATTTATTGGATAATTACGCCCGTGGATGTCCTTCGTGATTCACTCTCGGCGCTATTATCGATAGTTTCTCAGTAAAACCAAGACAAAGACGGACCGGACAGTACTTTTCCTTTGCGTGACCCTTCAAAGAGACACGGAGTCGTAGACACAACGCTGTGGTAAGCTTAGGACTCGTCTTCAAGTGTAAGAGTAAGGAGGCTTACGTCCAGTTGTTAGAATGCCGCGACGGTGTACTTGCGAGCCACGCAGACTAATCAACCTCGAATATAAAAAAAAGAAAAGACAAAAAAAAATAATAATAAACAACATGGAAAACGAAATATACAAAGTCTAACACTACAGCAAGATATTTATCACAATATGGTCACACTTTATTCAGCCTTGTTTTTGTTGTGGCAATAATCTAAAAAATGGCGTTTTGAATATTTGATTATTTTCCTATTAGATACCTTTTTAGTTTAAATCCTAGAGTAGGCCCACATTACGTAGAAACCATATTCCTCGATACCCAAGAAATGAAAATACAAAAAAATAATGTTCTCCTGAAAGTAAAAAAAGAGCGGGGGAAACACTGTCGCCAGGCTTAAGATTTTTATTGTCATTGAGCATGAAAAGACATGGATTTAAAGTTATATTTGTTCGACAAAACTCGAATTTTACACAACGTTTGTTCAAGTGTATTTATACAATATAAACTTTTTCATGTTCATTTCATGTATGCCACCCCTTAATATCCTATATATGATAAAGATTTCATTTCAAATATTTTTATGATTATTAACAAGCCTTTTAAGAAGACTCAATAAGTTGACTCTATAATAAATTATACAAATTCGCTAAATATTTGAATTGGGAAAGTAAACCCCGTTCATTCTTTTATATAAAACTTATTGTGTTCTTTAACTTTTCTGTCAACTACAATACATTACATGCTTCCTTGCAGTGACCTCTATTACTTACCTATTATATTGTCCATCTCTCACTCTCACCAATTCCCAACTACCCACTCCTCCCCATCCCCCAACTCTTTCCAATCTTCGCCATTCCCCAGAGCGGAGTCCATCTAGGTGCACCATGAGGCCCCTACTGTGCGGACACCCAGGCCCCAATCTTTACTGGTCCTCAGTACTTGATAGAATGGACGTGCTTCCATCAAATGGCACCCTGGATGTGGCCTGACAAATTAGACAATTTGAAGGAACTGAGCAGGAACGCTGCGGATTACTTCCAATAAAATCTATCTTGATGTGGCCCCCGAGTGGAGACTATAGGGAAATGTCCAAAGAGGAGTTTTAGTCTCTTCGCTCATTATTTCTCTCTTAAATACACCGAACGTCTGAGTAAAAAGGGTCAGAAATGTACTTTCAAGTTTTTCTTCGAAGAAAACAAAGCTACAACCTTCTTGGTCGTTCTAATAAATCTGCAAATCTAATATTTTCATTCGATACTTAGAAGTCAATTTTCTCCAGTTTATAAAATAGCACGAACAAACATAATAAAAAGCCTAACATAGACTAACCAAATTTAAATATTACTCATAATAAACCTAAGGTGCAAACATACTTATACAGAAAAATACTTTTTTTAAATTCTTGTAACACAGGATTATGTCAATATTTTAGTGAATAAAATCAAACAAAATATTTTTCAACAAAAACTGTCTAAGTGGTATTGCTGAAAAGTACACAATTTTTCTAATAGTTATGAAATATTTAATAGTGGTAACATGAGAAGAAAAGAAAATTAAGCTTGAAAAAAAAAACACAATAATTATTGTGTTCTAAAGAAATGAGGCACATCCTAACTTCTAGAGCAGATTTCACATAAATAATCTTGACATCCTCGAGTTGAAATGATGGGGTATTTCGAGGTAAAGGATAGCTTTTCCCGGAACGAACTTGTTGGCGTGGAAAGTATGTTTCGAAATGTATCAATGCCACGTTATCCTTTCCAACGAAAGAAAGCGTCTGTCCAGGTATAGTAACACATAAGAAAGTGTATATCCTTTAATAATATAGTTAAGTTGTTCTTCTCCACAATTTCTATATTAACAGCGCTCTAAGAAGGTTTTGCATTTTCTTGCAATAGCACATTCATGTATTAGACAGCATATTAGTACTTGTATAGTTTATAATGATGTCATGATATTTTTACGTTGATGGGGAAATCGCTAAAAGATTATTTTCAAATGTACATAAAAACAGCGTTTGTGATAAAAAAAAGAAAACAAGAATAAAAACGGATGAATAAACAATCAACCATATGTAAATTCATTTCATCGTGTTAACCTTAACCGCCTCAAACAACCGTGACAAATAAGAACGCATTTAATTTAACTTCACCCAGAAAAATATGATTTTTGTGTTTTTAAGGTTTTCTGGGTTTTATTAGTTTAATTTTGTAATTGAAAGTCGAGAATCATTCGCTGTTATAGACTATGGTGTTTAAAACAACCTCAACAGGAAAACCAATCTAATTAACAAGTTTTGGCGCACATATTTGGATACACTGCTCTGATATATCTACTTCATTATATCCGCTTTACAGAAAATTGAATTTTATCTCAAATTGTTTCTAAACATATATTTTTATGTTGTGGTAAAAGTAGAAAAATGAATAGGGCATTTGCAAAATTAAAACGAAATGTTTGTGGGAATAAATTGTATTACATTAATATAATATGACTGTAACCTCCTCAAAATGGTAGTCTTTTATTTTATTTTAAAGGTTAGCTTCATATAAAACCACTTAATAGAAAAGCATTAAGATGGTCTTTGGTTGATTTGAAAGATGCACAGTCACCCTGTTCTACTTAAAATTGGAAGCTGCGGTCTTCCTCTTTTCCCATTATAGTCGCAACATCGCTATAAATTTACAGCTAAAAGTCCTTAAAGAGAGCAACGCAAAGACCTCTCAGTCCAGCACCCTGGGACTGACAAAAACCTAATTGGCCGGTGAGAAGAGATGAGTAGAGTCTTCCAGGCAAAATTACGGAAGCTGTCTCTTCTTTGCTCCATCCTCTAGTTAACGTCGATTCAACGGATCAAACTATCTCTCAGTAGACACTTCCAATTTTCAATTACTGCGTTAATCAAGCTGCTCTCTATGAAAACCGGCCCTCCCAACGGAAATATGCCTCGTATGCTCTTAAGTAGCCGAGGAGGCACCCTAACCGGGCGCTATCATCACTCATAGCGTGTGTCCCGTCATTTCCTAGCCCTTGTCATCACTGCGAAGAGGAAAATTAACTGGGATATCTTAGTGTGGTAAAATAACACGTTTTGTTCGTCTCTTTTAAAAGTGCCTACCAGCATCTTGGGTCAGAACAAAAGCACAATGAGATTGCGACAGTCCCGGCAGAAATGTCTTTTTCTTTTTTTTTTTATTTGCTCTTATTACGGCAATGCCTATTGACGTGGCGGTAAAAAGAGTGTATAGAAAAAAGTAAACGATAATAGTTGGTATAGTAACTAGCTGTGACTGAAGTGAGAGATAGAGACAGGGTGGGAGAGGGGTGGGAAGAGAGAAAAAGAACAAAAGAAGTAAAAGGGTGGGCGTAAAATGATAAAGTAAAACTAAAGAGCGAATCATTATAGCCCCAAGGAGAGCGCCATTTCTAGTTTGCATTTCCCAGTGTCCGGGGTACTTCCGGCCTAGCACGCTTTCCCGGCGTTCTCGTTGCCCGAGACACCGGAAGCCCGGCGACAGAGTGCGAGCTATTTCTCAAATCAACTACTGATTTGTCAGTGATAGTAAGACGAGTCCATTACGTCTTTATAAGTAAATTGAGACGATGACAACACACTCGAGAGCAACCTTTAAAGGGTATCGGAGTTTAAGGAATAATCTAGTGTAATTATGCTCTTAAGGGCAGAGTCGAATGTCGGTGCCGAAGGCAGATTACTTTGCCATGATAGAAGACCGAAAAGTTTCGTTTCTCCGGGAAGCTCGTGGGATTTCTTCGTTTTCGGATTTAATATCCTAGCGTCCTTTTTCTCCCAATTTAATGGGTCTCTGCGCCATCTCTAAGCTTTAGCAGTCGACTGAAATTCTCAACTTGATGAGGGCTTTTAAAAGGCTACACTTTAACCCTCTCTTCTGTCCGCAAAACAAAATAACAAAGATTTCCTTAATTGACTCAGTTTTTGCCTTATCGCCAAAAGTGGCCCCAAAGACAATACGTAGTGAAGTTGATGTTGTCGCGTTATTTGAATGATTTTAGTTTTACTTGAATGATCCAAAGAAAAAAAACCCAGCACCCTTGTAGTAATAGGCAACATTTATTTATCTTTTTGTTAAACGCCTTGCAAATTAAAAAAAAAAGTCCAAGTCGTTTATTTATATGTCTCTTTAAATATTAATTCCCATAATCATACTTAAAAATCGCCATTTTGAAACTCCTCTTAACATTCTACATTTTAATTATAATTGTTGAATTTTTTTATGGAGAGCATTATCCTAACCAAGGTTTGATAAGATCCTGAAATAGAGCTGGACAGTTAACGTCTAGGTGATTCCATTTTTAGTTTGCGGTGAAGACAAAGTGCAAGTCTGAAAAATGTATAAAACCCTCTAAATTTTTTATGTTGTTTAAAATAATCTTTTTCTGTTCTCACAGTAGATTTAACATCGTCTGTCAACAATTGATAAATAGGTTGTAGAAATAACGGGCTGGTAAAATATGTATGCATGTTTCCTCTCACAACAGGATCCTTGTACTTAATCCGGCAATCCAAGAATTATCTGTTTTGTTTAAGCTGTCGGTTTATCTATCTTGATGATTACTGATTATTTTGATTTTCCACTTTTACAGTAATTTTTGCAATTTTGTTGTATAAAAAAATACAAACTTAATAACATAGAATGTGCAGATTTGGCAAAAACATGTAACATTGGTCGATCTCTTAAAGAGGGGATAACTCAAATTTGTCTTTTACACTTTAACCTTTTTTAATTGGAGAGAATATTTCTGTGGTCATGAACCGTCACCTGTAAGCGATGACAACGCCACATCCATCCACGCGTAAAGGATTTTTAGTTTGATAAATAAAGGCATTTTTTGTGTGCGGGGATTACTTAGCTGACTCTATTAATACGATACATTTAAATTTATGATTTGTTTTAATAAGACCACATCCTGTGTTATAACGTTTTATTTTAGGCAACCATATTATTTTAGAGGTTTCAGAAAACAAGTGAATACATTTTATTGTCCAATTTTATCTTTAGAAACTTCGATGAGAAGTCAGATAAAAAAACATAAACTGATACTAAAAGTTAGTCAGTCACCCTCGCAACTTTTTAATACATTTTTAATAAAAAAAATTTCGAGATATGGTGTAATCCTGCAATCACAAAATGATATTATGTTAAACAAACCCAAAAATGCATTACAGTTTAGGCGATGTTCAATGAAATACAGTTCAGTGCAAGACTGATCCTCTGCTAGCACAAACGCTGTTGTTTTCCTGACAAGTTTTCTCTTGAGGTGTCATGTATCTTCTTCGAGCTGGCTCGCTTTTTTAGACCACTGGGAACAAGTCCAGTCATTGGGGGGCACCTATCAATACTTTTCACTTGTCAGTGCTAGACTTGAGAAAGATCGGTAACGCCAGAGGAGATTAAGGGGCTAGTTTGAGCCTGCTTACAGCAACTTATCCTGGCGAAAAAGCGCATTATCCTGCTCTCTGCGGGCCCGCCCCGGACGCAGGCTCACCCGCACAAGCTGGTGTCTGGGGATAAATTCATTAGACTTGCTATAATTCCCCCTGACAAGTCTTAATGAAGAGAAAGCTTAGCCGCTCCCCCTCGATAATAGGGACACTTTTAAGTCTTTAGCTTTTTTCGCCGGACCAGATTTCATGTGCGGCCACTCAGGCTAACGAGGCAGACAAATAAACATCGTTACTGTAACAAAAAGCGTCATTTTCGCCATAATCGAATGGAGCTCATGCGGATATTTCTACAGCCCAGTGCCCCCTTAGGCTTCTCCACTGCGACTTCATATTTCACGGGTTCGCAGCTTGGCCGCAGAAATCCCAAAGCCAACGACACCCTTTGCCCTCTTTCCTCTCAATCGTGCTTCTCCCAGTGCGGTGAAAAGTCAGTTTTGAGAGGGCAGAAATTATGAGAGAAGAGGCGCAGCACAAGAAATGCCGTCTTTCTCCCAGACCCCGCCACCCAATTTATTTTCCATTTACGGCTTTTAGTCGCTTCATAAAGCTTTGGCGTCCCCCGGGATGCAGCGGCTCACGCGCCCAGCCCAAGTCTGTGGCCTGAGCTATTGGCATCATTAGAGGCAAACTGTGCTCTCGGCTCAAAGACGATTTCATGTGATCAGCCATTATTCGCTTTTGATTAACTGGCTTCTATTTGCAACGTTCATACGAGTGCCATTAAATTCTGAACTTTAGAAGGAAGATCCCCCCCCCCCTCTTTTCTCTCTGTCAGGCGATTCTTGACTTTCTGCTCTCAGCGTGAGGGGGGAAGAAACGAGGAGCCGTACGCATGCCCTGGGTGACGCATGCGCACAAAACACAAGTTAACATTTACATGTATTTCAACAGGATGAGTTGAAAAGCTAAGTAATTGTTTTTAAATGTTTTGTTCTTGCTGTGTTTTGTATTGTTTTTTTTTTCTTTGTTGTACTCTCGCAAGGACCATTATTATCTATTTGTTTTTGTTTTTGTTTAGAGCCTGTGTTTCACCCCCCCTCCCTTTTTCCCGCCCCCTTGTTTTTTCTTTTCTTTTGTTCTTTTTACAATTTAAAAGTTTCCGTCTGGAAAATAGTGAAAAGGCTGTTTTTTTTAAAACTTGCATTGCATTTATTTTCATTAACAATGTTATGAAATCCCTTTGTATTTTTCTTACCCCAGCTTTTTCGTATTTAGATTTCCTCGTAATTTCTTAATATGTTTTTTTTATTTGTATTATTTCGTCCCTTGTGTAATCCCGATTCATTTCTTTTACACTTTCTCTGTATTCCTCTTCTCTCGTACATATACCACATAATGTACTTCAGTCTTGGCAAAAACATAATTACGTCTTTCCTTCTTTCTCTGTCTCTCTATCTCTCTCTATCTCTCTCACACTCTCCCTATCTCTCTTTCTCTCTCTCTCTCTCTCTCTCTCTCTCTCTCACTCTCACTTTCTTTCTCTCATATCCTTTACACCCAGTCAAATGTGTTTGCAACATTGTTGTTGGCGATTTATGCCTTTATGCCAATAACTGTCTGGTGTCATGATACGTTTTCATTACTATACTTTGTGAACTATTGTTTAGGTAACCAAAAGATTTGAACTGCACACATGTATTTTTCATCTAAAACGATAAAAGCTCGGTAGAATTAGTGACAATGATGCTGAATGCATAAAAAGTACATTGTATTGGAAAAGTGATCTTTATTTTAAAATCTAGCTTTTTAATAGAAGTATATCTCTTTTCAAAGGATTTACAGTATATTGTGCCACAACTTAAACATAGAACTAGAACTTACATGACTATTGGCGAAATATGAATGGAATGCCAAAAGGATGACGTGCCATTCCCTCCCCAGTCCTTCCCCATTTTCCTTGCTCCATCTCCTTTTATACTGACATCGCTAAAAGAGTTAGTGCTCAATAGATTTCAGAATGTATTTAAAAGGATACCGGCAAAAAGTGTATAGCCAATTCGCGAAACGGCGTCGACTTACCATGTTGCATTATTTTGAGGTTAACCTTGCCTTTTTAAATGAACTATTCCTAGCGTACACTTTTTCAAAGGGATATTGAATTTTAAGTTTGAAAATAGCTGAAATGTTTTAATCAAGAGCATGCAAAATTCCAACAACAGTGAAAACTTTAAAATCAATGATTGCCTTTATTTAGCAACTGATAAAGTTGTTTTCGCAATGCCAGTTTCTCTCAATGATTCAATGGGGTTATTACGGGTGCCAGGTAGCTCAATCAGTAGAGGCTAGATGGCTGGGTTATAGCGCAGGAGGTTCGAGGTTTCATATTTAGCTGACACCCGTTCTCAACTTCAATATTTATCAGAAAATAGCTAATTCGTTTTACAAGGGAAAGTTCATGTTCTCAATTTTGTTTTCAAAATATGTTGCAAAAAGTTTAATAACGAAATCGGCTCCACTAATATCTCAAAGATAGCTTTATAAAAAGGAGGAACTAACTTGAATCGAGCGATTTTTTTTCCTTAAAGAGATTTCGATGCAAGTAGAGGCACACAACTAGCTATTGTAAGTGACGGTATTCGGAGTCGTAGAAAAAAATTTTACAAAACGGTTATACAAAACTAGATAACGATGGTTACAAGAAATAATCGTTTCATTACGTGTTACTTTCACTAAACGCTGCTAATGTGCCCAAGTCTGCCCGTCTCTAAGTCACTATTTACTCTGTCCTTTCAAGCTTTCAGGAAAGATCGCAGTTAAGGACACAAGGAGTATTTTAGGATCCCAAACCTGGTGCCGCTTAATCTAATCTTCGGCGCCTCTTAAGGAATGCTGAAAAAACATGTCACTCCGACACAGAGCCGAGGTTAGCACAAACACTTTACAGGAGTCTGAGAAATGAAATGTCAGGAGGTTCATTGACACGCCATCAATTTTGTAACAATAAAAAGTCGTTTAATATCTTGTATTCAGAATTAAGAAGTTTGGCTTGACGTACAGGGAATTGTTTATTTGGTTATTATGTTTTCATCTTCCCTAATTTTGGATGATATTGTTGATTTTTCCCACAAAAAATAACTGATGTACGGCATTTTCTGATTTAAGAACATCATAGACTGGTCGAATGTATTTTAAAACTGAGGTGACAATTAAAGCGTTTCCGTCTTTTTTTTTTTTTTTTTTTTTTTTTTTGGCTCCCCAGTTTTCAATGCCACGGTCATGCCCATGTGCGTGTCAGAACAATGTCAGAAACTAGAGTGCGCCGATCTAAGCGCTTATCCTACCTTCACATCTGGACAATTAGGGCGGGATTAGCAGTGTCGTAACGTCACCCTAAGCATGAATTGCAGGGCCCGTAGGCACCTGCCACTTGATAACAATCCAACGCCCAATTAAAACAGAGCTAAACTGGTGCCTGTGAAGATTTGCCCCTTCGTTAGTCCGCCGGGAACAATAGACTAATCGCCTGTCACACGGCACGCACTTGACTGGAACCTTACACCAACAAAGGAAGAAATCTTGCTCAACCGGCTGACCCGTTCTGTTCTCAAGTCGCCACTCTCTACATCACATAGCGCACTAGCGCATTAGAGCATTAGATGGCAATCTACGAGCAACAACATGTCACCGTGACAGAGCTATTAATTCGCTCTTTTGTCCCGGTTCATCCTGTTTAGAACGTCCTCATAGTAAAAATGACATCGATAAGAACTCGTTACATCGGCATGGAGCGGGTCAAGTCTTTGGTAGAGAAAGGATTCTATCTAGGATTCTATCTGAAAATGAACATGGATTATTACAAGTCAAAAAGAACTATTTCGTCACAATCACTTTCATCTGTCAAATTAACGGATGTAGATATTTTGTGGTCTCTTTTTCTTTATCTCTCTCTCTCTCTCTCTCTCTCTCTCGCTCTCTCTCTCTCTGTTTCTCTGCTTCTCCCTCTCTCTAGTTACACGTTCTTCCTATCTCAATCACTTTCTGTTTTGCTTTTCCCTCCCCTGTTTCTCTTCCTATCCTCCATCTTCGAAGTTAACTTTCTCTTACTTTTCATTAATCATTTTCCCTTTTTCCACGCATATTTAATTTGGCTTCTCCTCTCCTAATTCAACAACTCACACCACACAAGTAGTAGTTGAGGTCAATCATTTTGTGCGGAAGCCCCGGGAACTATTTAAGGGGCGGCTCAAGATTTTTATCGTCTTAAACTACAGTGAAGATCACGACAGGAACTGGGGGACTTAGCAGTGGTCACTATGGGGGGAGGGGGTGGGGTTGTCCATTCAGACATCACTCTGAGCAGTTGGCCATTCATTCCATGCTCCAGCCCTTTGACAATGTCGTGACGTTACCGATGCGTGGCACAATTTGGGTTTTCCACAACTTAATCCGCGCGCAGGTTTATCATCCAAGCCAAAACGGTGCTTATCACTAGAATGTTAGTGTATTTAACTTTGGCATGGCAATGCTGAGAATGACCAATATAGTACGAGGACTAGAAAACTCAAGGAGCGACATAGTAGTGGAGAAAAATAACTCTCTGTGCACAGATTTATAGGAGACAAAAAAAAAAAAATTGTAGTGCAGGTAGGCGCAGTTTCGCCTATTATTTTAAAAGAGAAAAAATAGAGTAAAGAGGGGGGTACGTACGCTTTATGTGAAAGGCGCAGGTTGAGCAATACATTACAAACTAAAAAAGGTAAACGTGAGTCAAAGAGCCCTCTGTTTTATTAAGCCTTTCCGTTATTTTACCTCAGTTTAATCAACTTTTTTAGAATGGGTTTTTACACCCACACTGAGTTATCGCTTTACCCCATTAGCAGGCCCGTTCATTATTCACACATAAAAATATTGAATGATCCCAGAAAACTTGTGATGATACGAACTTACAGCAACCTCTGGCCAACCTCTAAAAAAAAAAAAACAAAAAAAAACAAACAGAAAGAACAAAATGAGTATTAAGGATTAATGTCATTATTTCAAATAAATGTAAACCGTTATGATAAAGATTCGTGAGAAATAAATTTCTTAACACCCACCTCAACCCACTGCTATACTCATTGTAAGAGTAAGGTCACGGGGTGGAAAGGATATTTGATATAATACGAGCATACATGTTACAGAATAAGTCACATGGCGCTTAATATTTCGCCTTGAAAAAGATTTAGATAGTGACAAAATTTGATTCCGATTAGTAGTATAACTGCAGATTTCAAAGTAAGTTTTTCGTTTCTGGAAATATCAATTTTACTACTATATCACACAAGTAAAGAAGGGGATTAAACATGTACCAGGTAAATTTCGTTTGTTCGTATTGAACAAGTACGCACTTGCTGTGATAAAATCATAGAACTAATCATTCTGAAGAAAGCCTTGGCTTAGCAGCTAGTTTATAATCACCGCTTATCCCCAAAGCGATAACAATAACGGGTCCTTTTGTTACGAAACATTTCGGGACTTTTAGGCGTTCAATTGTTATGAGATTGTATGATCCGACAACATATTTATGATATCATACGTATTATGTTTGGCTGCAACAATGGCAATCATCATAATATTACTCCGATTAGGATTAAGCCATACAGGAGCAAACAAGTCGCCTTGATTTTAATCCTCCCATAAGGTAAGCTCCATGGCATGAACAGGAACTGTTGAAGTATTCAATTCAGCTGGTGCCCAATATGCCGCACTAATTACAAGGTGTGGTATTGAGGCGTTGTAAGTGCATTTCGAAAATTATTTTTACATCGAAATATGATTAATCTCCTTCGAATTTGTTGGACAACTGCCTGGTTAAAAATGGAAATAAATTTGTGAAAAAATAGAGAAGGCACTGGATACGAATGATATACAGGGATTATAGAGAAATAGAAAAGTGATTCAGATAGAAACATAGTGCTGAAAAAAAAGAGAAATAGATTAAGAAAACGAAAGGAGAAAAAATAGAGAAAAAGAAAGAGAGAGAGAGAGAGAGAGAGAGAGAGAGAGAGAGAGAGAGAGAGAAAGAGCATACAATGTAGATGAGTAAGTGCTTGTCTCGATGTGCGTTAAATCTGACCGACCTAGTGATCAGGAATCTCGTCGCCGTATAGAATGTTTCTTGAGATTAAATATATACGTGAAACTGGGAGAGATCTTCCCTTTCTTTAACTAAAGTGATCATTGATTCAAAAAGACATGAAAAGTTCGGGAGACGATAACAGTGTGTTTATAACAAAACATAACAAGTGTATTGTTAGTTAACTCTTTAGAAGACTAGGTAAGTGTATTCGGCAATATCAGCATCTCACTTTGTCATTATTGTCCATTTCTCCTTCCATTTTTTTTCTAAATGGTAACAATATGAGATATTTAATGAATGAACAAAATTTTCTGGTACTCTCATAGACTGCTGATGAGAGAGAAAGAAAGGTAGAGAGAGAGAGAGAGAGAGAGAGAGAGAAAGAAAGGTAGAGAGAGAGAGAAAGAGAGAGAAAGAGAGAGAGTGAGAACGTAGCTTTCTGAGGGATCGTATACGACGAAAGAAAGGATTCTCACAGGATTCGTAGTGTGTAACCTTGGGTATAGAGAGAGAGAGAGAGAGAGAGAGAGAGAGAGAGAGAGAGAGAGAGAGAGAGAGAGAGAGAGAGAGAGAGAACGTAGCTTTCCGAGGGATCGTATACGACGAAAGAAAGGATTCTCACAGGATTCGTAGTGTGTAACCTTGGGTAACTAGAAAAAAATGGGTGGGGGTTGGGGGGTTGAGATTTGTCACAGCCAAATTTTTAATTGGCCACGCCATCTCACGGAACGAGCAGAGCCTCTGGTTTCAAACACAATTGGTTTAGATTATTAGCTCAATTCTATCACTTTTAAGGATGAGTGTCCAAAATTACCAACAAGATTGATTCACTCGTGAAATTTGCAAAATCAACAGAAAATTGGCGGTTATAGAAACTATGATTGTTACTGTTTTAATATTCTCGAAGTGATCTTGTCCTTAGACGTTGGGATATACGATGATCGGGCCTTTTTATTTAAAAAAATTAAAGTTATCGTACTAAAAATCACTTTCCTTCTCTCCCTGGCCCTATACTTTCATTAAGTTTTGTATTGCGTGCTTGTCTTTTTTTTTTCTTTTTATAAAAAAATGTTAATAAGAGTTATCTACTGTCATTTACCTCGTTAGTACAACGTCACATTAGCTTATTACTCGTCATAAGCCTTTTTTTCATATGTTACGACGAGTTTGTAAGCTTACCACAACGTTGCACTTACTGTCTTATGTGTGCTGATAATTAAAAATAAAAAAAAGAATTAGTGTGCAGCGCATGAAAATGACCCTACTAAGAGGGTTTCTAAAATTATTGTAATAGTACCACACAAAAACATATCTAAGACTAAGCTGCTGATAACCTTTAAACAGCTCTTGATCCCTCAGGTCTGAAAGCATGGGTCAACGTGTGGGGACCATAGCATTACGGCCCATAGAATGACGGACCATAGCATGACAGACATACTTTAGTGGCTTGCCTGACGCGTGTTATCTGTGTCGCCATCTCCAGAGGTGTCAGAGGGGGGTCACTACCTGCATGGCTCGACAAGTCAGGATCCTACCCGGAGGTTGTCACAGAACCTTTCTGTTTGAATTGTAAAAGTTATAATTTGATTAATAATTAAGGGAATTATGTCTAACCATGACGCCAGCCCGCAAATTTGTTCAAATTGAAGTTTAACGTTTTAGACCCTTGTTAAAAAGAATAAGTTAAAAAAAAAAAAGAGAACAAAACCAAGTTGCCAATTGGACATGTCATGAATTAAATTAACTTGTGCACAGACGTTTGAACGCGTCTCATTTGCTTCATTATTATTTTGATAACCGAAAACGGTCAAGGGTCAAAGCTTTTAATTCCCATTCATTCGTGTTGCGATTACTTTTTTGTCGAATTTTTTTCCCTTCATGGCAGAAAAGCGAAACGTGAAGAGACAAATCAGACAGGACATCCTGAAGGCTGGGCCCTCCGCTGAGCAGGCACCGTGACGAGGGGCCCCAGCGAGCGGCGGCGCCAAGTCCCAGGCCCTGACATCATTGCCATGGTCTTCCACAGGAATTCAAAGCATTGCGATCCACCCGGCGATAACGGATGTCGTAACCACGCCCCTAACATTTCGAGCTTCAGGATCTCTCATTTGCTTCGTAAGTCTAGGTTAGAGCTATGATTGGGCGCCGGTGCAAATTCCCTTACCTATCGTCTTCGTTTGCGCTATGGACTCGTCACCGCAAGGCCTCTACGAGCGGTCTCCCCACGCCCCGAGCCCTACAGGCGGGATACTTGCCTCTAATCGACCTTCCCGGCGCGCCTCCTGCCCCGGCACAAAGCGAAAGTTTCGAGTGGATTGTGTTTCCGCTCATTTAAGCCCACCATGCCGATTTGCCGGTCAATTTGTGCCCTCATCAGGTCTAGTGTTAGCAACAACACCTAAAGACGCCCTGGCGACGGGGGCGGGATGCTCTACGAGTTGAAAAAACACCATAATTATTGGAATAAAGGAGCTTTAAGTGCCTTTATTCCAGGAGTTTTAAAAGGCCCGCAGCATTAAGAGGAGAATCTTCCAATGAACGGGGCGGGACTATGGGTGTGTTGGGAAAATTCACAATCACGAACCAACTGTCAAGTAGCTGAATTCTCCAAAGCAAAGAGCTTTAGAGAAGGTATCAGTTGTGAACAATCACGAGGCCAATTTCTCGTCGATTTCTGAACAATCTTTCCACTTACTCAACTGGTAGGGGGTTTCTTGGCGTCGGGCTAACTGTCTGGTGCAGACAGCGCCCCCTTTTCACAAGACCAGACACTACTTAACGCTTTTGTGGAAGTGCCACTTCAGCTTATCTGTGTACAAGAATGTGCGCTCATTGGGAAGGGAAAAAAACAAAAAACCAAGTAATACTGTTTTGGGTACACACCATGAGTGCTTTATTAAATGCTTAACCGAGTCAACTCTAGCGCTGTGTTTTCTAGATGTGTTTACTGGTATACAATAAAAACAACAACAACAGCAAGTAATAAAAAATATATGAAGAATATAAGAAGACATCTCAATACATTGTAAAAGTAACTGTCGTGATAAAAAAGACGATAAAGGTTGATATGTAAATACAAATAAGTACACATGAAAATAAAAATTTAAAAAATTGAGATCTAGTAGATTAATTTGTCTAAATAAGCGAATGGAATAAAAGACACTGCAAAAATTTTTAAAGATGTATTCGCTGTTTTTTTTAGGTTGTTGCTGTTGTTCTAGCTGTTCAAATTATTGTTGCTCTTCTTGATGATGTTGTTGTTGTTGTTGTTGTTGTTGTTGTTGTTGTTGTTGTTGTTGTTGTTGTTGTTGTTGTTCTTCTTCTTCTTCTTCTTCTTCTTCTTCTTCTTCTTCTTCTTCTTCTTCTTCTTCTTCTTCTTCTTTTTCTTCTTCTTCTTCTTCTTCTTTTTGTTGTTGATGTTGTTGTTGTTGTTTTCTTCTTTAACTTCTCCTACCACATCTTTTTGCTATTTCTCCTGCTTAACATAAATAAATATTTAGAAAGTTAACATGTTCCTTTTAGAGTATTCTACGAAGAGTTAATTAAGTAATGCACCTAGAATGATAAGATAAAGATAATATAAGATATAACTATATTTGTAATCGGTTTGTACTGAGTATGCACATTTAAAGAAAAGAAAATTAATATGATCATTAATTTTTCTGAAAAACACAAAAAGATCCGCCCAAAAAACTTAAGAAACGCAAGACAAATCTAAATCTTTGATGAAATAAAAAGAAGTTACTTAATCTTATGAGAATGTCTTCTTTGTTTTAAGTAAGAATCGACCGTAAATCAGTGGGATAGCATATCAAAATAGTGTGAATGTGATCAAATAATTGACATAATTATTGAAAAGGGTTAACTGCGCCATGACAAAGTTAATGAGTCATCCATATTAAGAAAGCCCACACGATAGAAAACCGATATTAGAATCATTAAGATGTATCATCTTTGTTTGCTGGTAAGCTTAATCGAGTTTTTTTTGGCGAAAATGAGACTAATTTGATTAAATTTGAGTTTTTAGTTTCAAGATATTCTATATATGTCTACCTATACCTAATAAAAACTGTAGTTGTCCTCTTTATTTTTATAGGTTTCCTTTGACCAAAGGTTTAGGTATCGTAAATTTCAGACCAGGAAAATAGGTTTAAAGCTTGGTCTATACATTTAAACTGGGTTGTTTCCAAAAAAGATCTGAACAAATACTTGTGTGTGTGCATGGCTGGGTTTGGGGGGGGGTTAGAAAATACAACCGATTCTGTTTGCAAACTTTATTTTTGTTTATTCATTAAGGTATCCTATCCTTTTAAAACTTGTTTGTTTACTTTTCAAACATTTTGTTGTAATCGAAAAGACAATATGTATTTAAAAAAACTATTTTTAGGTATCACAGCTTGTAGTTTTTGAGATTTTTTCGTTCTCATATTGTGACTTAAGATTGAGAGAATCAGTGTGCTTTGTGTTCATAATAACTCTCGAAACAATGGTCTATCTATTGAAAACCTTAGACTCTTCAAGAGAAGATAGAACAGTAGCCACCTCATATCACTAAATAAATCCAAACAAAAGTTTGCATAAAAACGTGATAACGAGAGAAAGGTAAGTGTAGTGTTGATGTATTCAAACGTCTATTACTTTTGTAAGTAGTTATTGGTTTTGATTTATGTGTTTTATCACTATGTGGAAAAGTTAGCGCTTTTGAGTTTCTTACCAAATCCTAAATTATTAAAAATAAGTAGAGTTTTAACACACCAAAGAAGCAATACCTTTATAAATAAAATAAAAACTCTTGTTAACTTGCGGTTTGCAAATGAGTGTTAACTTGAGAAATGAATGATAATATTATTTATTACAACTTTGATAATTAAAATCCCGCATTATTTATATTTTCTCGACGTGCTTACGAAGCTCACTTAAAACATAGACAAATTATTTCTTTGCAATAATCATCCAAAATAGCGTTCTACATAAATTTACTTAAAAGATATCAGTCTTAAAGGAAGATCTAAGAACCAGTGGCTCGCCCTTATAATAAAACAAAGTAAATATAATCCTTTATTTACAGCCTTTTTGGTAGATTTTTTATCTAATTTAAAAACATACATTTGTGAAAATTATTATTGACTAAATTAAGTTTAAATCATAACAGGGGTAAAGGATAGTAGAGTACTAGAAAACCTCTTAAAGAAATGTTAGTCTTCCCGAAAACCTCCTTAAAAGGCAATTATTGATAGAATTACGGGATACGTCGCTCAAATGAGATGTTTTACCTTATCCATAAGCCATTTACAGTGGCCAATCGTCCATTATGACTAATAGCTTAATAATCACTCAATATCGCTATAGCTTTGTACCCATTTGTCTGTCATTCGATAGACTACTCTGGAAAATGTGCGCTTAAAGACCTTTAACCGTAATGGAAGACTATTACAAGTGGTCTTAAGTGCAGAATTATTGGTACCATGCCTTTTTCTCGGCCACAAATTGTTCAAGCTCAAAGCAATTAGCTCCCATTTTCAGCAGCAATTTCCTGTCCATCTTTTCTTTATAAAATCGAAAATGTCGCTATAACATAGTGAAGGTCTTGTGCGGGAAACACGAAAACGCCTTCCACCATTTTGCTTTGGTATTATGAAGATTGTCACTTTTGGCTGTACTTCAAGAGGTTTCATGTAAATATCTACCCCCAGAAACATTTTTGTTAATCATAATTATGGCGTCGATTGACGAATATAAAGCATAGTAAAATACTTTAAAACACACAGAGAGCGCGATCTTCAGCAATGAAAACTGTGAGCAGTGATTTAATTGGATAATGACTTTTTTTTCTACGATCTATAAAATAACGCCATACTGACAGTTTAAGAGTGAATTAAAAAGATTGTATGAGTGAGTGAGTGAGTTTGTTTTACGGTAACGGCTATGTTGTGCCCATGATGCCCTGAGACAGTTAATGCATTTTCCTAGTAGCAACGGTGACTCCTTTATCTCTCTGAGTAGTACAAATTGTGCGTTAAAAAATTGGTTATAGGTGATATATATTGATTTTATTAAGAAATAAAAGCTGAATCAGTATTCAATTTAGTTTAAATGTGATCATATATCTTACTAGAAGAAAAGTGTAAACTGCATATATAATATTTTTTTCCGCTATACATAATACTGATTTTTTTTCATTGTTTCTCACTTTAAAACGAAATCTAAAATGCGCGATGTTTATTTAATTATGTCATAGTCGGATAGAATGAAAATTAATTTCCAAACCTTAATACTCCAATCATTCAAGCAACTGTGCGGAAATTTCAAGAGTTTATAAAAAAAAAAGATAAGGGCCATGTACCTAAAAAAAGTAAACGACAGAAATATAGAAAAGGGGGAAGAAAGGAGAAGACGGAGTCAGAAAAAGACAAAGAGAGAAAAAAAAGAGAGAGTCGGTTGAGAAGAGATAAAGAAGAAGTATTAGAAGAAGAAATAAAAGAAGAAGAAAAATAATAATAATAATAATAATAATAATAATAATAATAATAATAATAATAATAATAATAATAATAATAATAATAA
>RQTK01000211.1:149144-164494 GCA_003991915.1 Elysia chlorotica | reverse complement strand
AGAAGAAGAAGAAGAGAAGAAGAAGAAGAAGAAGAAGAAGAAGAAGAAGAAAAAAAAAAGACAGAGAGAGAGAGAGAGAGAGAGAGAGAGAGATAGAGAGAGAGAGAGAGTGAGTGAGTTCTATAGCAACGAAGAGGTGGGACGTATCATAATCACAGTAGATAAGATTTTTTCTTAAAGTAGCGCTATAGTTCTAACCACCTGTCCAGTCAAAAAATAGACTGCTCATCTCTATGCCTCTAAACGCCATTTTCTCAATGATTTATCCCGCAAGAAGTTTCACCAGAGTGACTTATAAACAACATGATAAACATGATAAATAAGCTAGTTGGTAGAAAGCTTCTCTAGCTTTACTAAATCCTATTTTTTTTACCTTTTTCTTTTCTCATAAACTCCGAAAAAAAAACTCCTGTTCTATTAGAACCAAACTTTTTGTGGCACAACGTGTAAAAGTTCTAGTTATGGGAATATTGTTTAGATTCCTTTTTAAAAATTGACTTGTCCTATATTTTGTATATTAAGAACACTTTGGAAAATGTAAAAACATTAGTTCGTTTAGATCATATACGTTGTATCTATCCAAGCATGTACCTCAACTAAAATGATTTTTAATTCCAAGGGTAAACTGTTACATTTAAGACTAAGCACTGTTTAAAACAAAATATTACGAACCCCTGGGTCGTATTGAATACACAGTTTTAAAATGGGAAAAAATTGTGGTTGCGTTTTTAAACAGAAAACCGAATGAGACTAAGGCTGAGTTCGTACAGTTTTATTTTTCCTCACGCTTTCTCTCTCTCTATCTCTCTCTTCGCTCTCTCTTTCTCTCTCTCTCTCTCTCTCTCTCTCTCTCTCTCTCTCCTCTCTATCTATCTATCTATCTATCTATCTATCTATCTATCTATCTATCTATCTATCTATCTATCTATCTATCTATCTATCTCTCACACAGAACGATGTCATATCCTTTACGCCCAATCAATGCTCTCTTTCTCTCGTTCTGGCCCATCAAACTCCTCTACCAAAATGAAAATTTGTTCAAAGATATTGTTTCGTATCTAAAAAATTTGTTATTAAACTCTGCAAATCAAAACATTCAAAATAAATACGACTGTGCCATCTTAAATAAACAGGCATATTTTAGACCATAGTACAAAAACCTTCACTTACCCTCAGAACAGTGTTATAACATTTTCTTGCATCCAACCCTTCAAAATTGGTTTTTCACCCACTGAGCATCGTTAAAATTTAGATAGACCTTAGATTTAACACCATTTTTTGTTGATAGACTGCCTTCGTATTCGATATAGTTATATCAATTATAATAAGACTTTGAAAGGATAATGTCTTTGATTGCATTTTGTTTCTTTGCTTGTGTGTTTGCCACAATTTTAGGATGTAACTTTTAAAAACCATTATATGTAACTCTTCCGCCTAATCTATACAGAAAGTAAAACCCACACTATGTAATACAACCCTATGTTCTTTAACATAAACTTGCACAGAAAAACACCAGGCAATAAAACAGATTGTATATTGATTTTAGTTAAAAGAAGGATTCTGGGGGGAAAATATTAATGTCAGCTCGTTGGTTAAAAAAAAACAGAAAAAAAAGATGTCAATAAAGGATGTTTAAAGCACTGTACATGAACCGCTATAGGAAAGCTGTAGGATGCCCGGTTGACTTATGCCTAGCCTGGGGCTATCGGGCGACCACCACAACGTCGGGTCCCGGCCGTGTGTCCGCGCGGAGACGTGGAGAGAAGCCCTGAGAAGCAGCCAGCCGGCGGATCAGCCGCTTTGCCCGCGTCTTCATTTACCAAATCTCTATCATTAACGATCACAGCCCCGAAAATCTAGCGGCAAATTAATCTCGGCCCCATACTCAATCGAACACGGAAAAAGAGGGGAGGGATTTTTGATTGGTGAAATTGATGGCAGAGAAGAATCTTCATTGTACCCGAGGGTGTTCTGCGAGCCTCCAGACAGGAAATTGCCGAGTTTCGGATGGAAGTTTTGCTTTTTTTTTGTTGTCTGCCTTCGTCTCCTCTGTCACTCTCGCTTCCTCATCTTCACCCCTGTTTTCTGCTCTGTGTTCACCCCATCATTCCCTGAGGTCGATGCCTGCCCGACTAATTGGCTGTGCAAGCAGTTGGGTGCCCCCCTGTGGGGAGACCCCAGCGACTAATGACACGGTCCGCTGAGGCATCCAGTTTCGCCTTTGCTCCGTAGTACTCCCTCTAAACAAAGACGGTGTGATTTCTATAGCTCAACTCCTCCAACTCCTCCTCCTCTGCCTCAATCTTAGACGACCATATTTTAAAACTACCCGTCGATATCTTCCAGTAAATTACTCGAGTTTAATTATGTAACCTCATTTTTTTGACAGACCTAACTCATAAAAACTAACCTCACCGATTACTGTAAGAAACCGCCATGCCAAAGGCTTGTTTGTCGTACTTCGTGGCAAAGGGGAGATAATTATCTTGCACTTATAGTGTGCATTGTCTCCCGCCGTAGCTCGGTAATTTTGACTTTCTCAGTGACAAAGATACTTCTCCAAAAACTAAGCAGTCTATTATCCGGAAACGGCCGTCGGATGCACCGTCTCCTAATAACTGGAGCGCATGGCAGAGGCTCGTTACAGTTCTGTTTGCATGTCATTTGTTTTGACTGCGGGGAGTCAATCTTTTCGTGATAAAATTAAAATTGGTTTGCACACGCCCAACCTTTTCATATAGACACAGCTCTGGTTAAGACTTGTGGATTCGATCGGCAAACTAGCTGTAGTCGATGCTTTAGACGATCTCAGGTGTTAATAAATACTCTTTTCTTTGTGCTTGAGTCTATGCATTATGAAACAAAGAAAATAGTGTGGTATCTAAATAGCTAATGTAAAATTCATCGCCTTGACACCCATGCCCCTTCAATTACAAACGGATATTCAAAAAGGGAGGAATCATAAAGGGCGCAAAATATTTTGGAAGCATTGAAAAAAAAATGTTGAGATACTAACTTATGTATTACCTGTAGTGTGCGAAACTTTCAAAAAATTTGACTATAAATATAAAGCCAGTTTTGATGACTGTTTTAAATATATACAAACAGAAATCAGAGAGTAGCCTGGTATTTTTGGACGGAAGAAACTCAAAGAGGCAAAAAGAGACTATAGTACACACACACACACACATATATACATGATATCTCTCTTTTTTCCATCTTTCTTTCTCTCACCTCACCTATCTCTCACTCTCTCCCTATATCTCTCTCTCTTTTTCTATCTCTCTCTCTCACACTCTCCCTATATCTCTCTCTTTTTTTCCTCTCTTTCTCTCACCTCACCTCTCGCTCCCTCTCTCTCCCTCTCTCTCTCTCTCTCTCTCTCTCTCTCTCTCTCTCTCTCTCTCTCTCTCTCTCTCTCTCTCTCTCTCTCTCTTGGTCATTCTCTTTCTCTCTTTTTTTTTCACACACCAGTGTTTTAAGTTTACTGATTTAACTTCACGGCTGCAAGATGCTTGACAAAGAGAAATACAATCAGGCGAAATGTCAGCCTCCCACGGCATTCCCAGTTTATGATTGATACAGGTTTTCTCGTTGACTTAAGAAAAGATATCGAGGATTTCTCAATTATCAAGACAGTTAGAGGAGATAAAAGCTCAAGTGCTGCTGCAACTTCCTTCATCAAGGATGACAATATTAGTTTTTGCTGCTTTATAAGCCCCCTCGCTCTCCAACCCACTCCCACCCTGCCTCTTTTCTTGTTTTTTTCCTGCTGCGAGGTCTATCGGTTCGCCCAACACAGCTTCGATAATTACCGTCATCGACACAAAGAAAAGAAGCTCGCATCTTATTCTTAGAGACGTAAAGAACGATATCATAATTTTACACTGTCTTGGTGCACCTTATTTCGGCCACCGTGAGCTGTCATCAGAATTTTTTACAAGTTCTGCTTTAAAAAAATGTTAGCAGCTTAAGCGTAACTTAAACATGTCTTCTTTTTTTCATTTAAAAATATAAGTTCCATATCGATCAACCGATCTTCTCATCAGAAAACTGTTTTGGGTTCTACTTCGTCTCGCTCGTCTTTCTTGCGTTGTTTAGAAGATTGTTTCTTTTGTGCATGCATGTAGATATTATTTCTTTTCTTTTATTCATTTCTTTTCCTTCTATGTATTTATGTATGTGTGTGTGTGTGTAAAATGTGTATATTGAATTTATATGGAGTAGTCAATAAAAACATTATGATAAAATAGTAAAAAGTCAGCTTAATTGAAACAAAAGTAATTAAAATGGAAATTAAAAAAAACGAAAATCATTTGTTTTCAATCATGACAAAGGGAGGAATTATTTTTAATCTTAAAAATATGTACAGCCATAATCTCTGCACTAGTCATTTTTATATATACATATTCTATATTACAGTATACATTAATAACCATTGTGCCTTATTTTATTTTTCGATTAATTGAAAAAGAGTTCTTGCTTATTTCCTTCCAAATGTAAATCGTTGGATATTCTAGTGTTCTACTCATACCCAGAATATAAAAAAAAAACATATTTTGTTGGGCACATAATTCTTATATATGGTTAAAGAGGAAATCAGCACTATATAATAATAATATCTCTGCTGCTGTGACCCAAATGTGGCGCACCGTTTCCCTAATCCCCTTTCTTTCTCCTACCTTGTTTCGCCCGAATCGATCCCCCGAGTGCAGCGTCTGATCATTGCTCCCTGACTCCTACCTTTGTCGGGGAAAACGCCAACAATAAAACTCGGAGATGGAAGAAATCCACCAGATTAAAGCCCGCCGTGAACGGGCCCGCGAGGGCAAATTGTTGATATTTCAAGTTGTGTCGTAGACCTCATGAAAGGCCAAATGGAAGATTAATTAGGAAATTCCCTCGAGGATTTCCCGCAGCCATTCAATGTTCCATTGATACCTATTCGTCAGAGAACCAGGCCAGGATTAGTTCGCATCAATTTGTTGTGTGTTTTCAGATTTTAGGTTTGCTGGAGAGGAAGATTTAGAGTTGTTTTTTTTTTAATGTCAACATGATTAAAAATAGTGTGGAGTTTACAGATAAGAAGCTCTGCTCTATTAAAGATTTCTAAGAGGCAACGATGAGGGAGGAGACGGTCTGAGCTTTGGAGAGAAAGAGGGTCACTTCTCGCCGGACTCGCTCTCCTTGTTTGTTTTTCCTCCTGAGGTTTTGAATATGCTGGCCCACATGCACAGCAATGGAAAGCGATAATAATGTTGAACTTCCTTTATTCAAAAATTTGAAGCTTTAGCAATAATGGAAACAAAAATAATCAGCGGTTATACAAAAAGAGTGTTTCAATAAAAGGAGCATTATATAAACGTTATGGGGATAATATACAGACATTAATTACCGTATCATCCCTGTTTAATTGGCATGGGTATGAAAATAAAATGAACAGACACTCAGTGGCTTTGAAATGTGTATCAAGACTCATTGAAAATGAAACTCTTTGAAATTATATGTTTGTTCAAAAGGTTTATGTAGCAGATAAACCGCGCTCGGTGTATCAAAACGACGTTGATTAAATATTGGATCAATATATCCATTAGGAAAACTACAAATAAATAATAATTATTATTATTTTAATACATCTACGTTTATGAAAAGAAACTCAGTGGCATGCGTTGATGGCATGTTCAATGTTTGTTGTTGCTCTTGTTGTTGTTGTTCTTCTTCTTCTTCTTCTTCTTCTTCTTTTTGTTTTCGTTATTATTGATGTTGTTGTTATTTCTGTTACTGTTGTTTTTTTCTAAACGTGTGTTAATTTTATGTTTTCGCAGGTTCCTCTCTCCGACGACTCATTTCTCATCTTTATACAATAACTATTATGCATGACAATATGGCAGTTGGAAACTTTGTTTTTGTCGAAATTTATAAATCAAAATGTTGCAATCAAATTGAGTCAAACACGATTTGTCCATGTCTATAATTATTTTATAAAAGGAAGAACAATGGAAAACCATAAACTATTTTAGGCGACTTAAAATTTAAAAAAAAAAACATCACGAAACTGTAATGTATTAAGAATGGTTTAAATATCTTCCTAGGACAGAAATTAAAATGAAAGCAACCAGAAGGAAAACCTTTCCCCCCTTTTTTGAAACGCATTAATGTATTCTTCTAATTGTTTAAAAAAATCATAAATTAAATTGCCAAAGAAGAAAACTGAATGAGTTTGGCAGGCATCACCCTTTTATTATCATTTTTCAAAGCCTTTGTGCGGAAGATGAACCTAATTTTAGATTTTTAGTGAACAAAACATTTTTTATCGCAGCTAATGGCGTAAAGTTTTTCTTTGTTTCTCCTTAATCGCACTACTACAAGAATGTTCTTATTTTAAACCCACAAGTAAATACAAGGGAGTGCCTTATAGTTTTACGTATTAATTGCTGTTCTGTCTTTACAAGACTGTCGCGTTCTCAACGTTATGGGAAAAAATTAATTTCGAATTATACTGAACATTACCAGATAAAGACATCAGGGGGTTAAAAGAAAGATGTTTGTGTGCAAAGGGAAATCACCCAGTGTTAATGAGGGGAGTGATTGGCCCGTTTGGTCACGAGCCAATTCGGAGCCGAGGAGTCGGGTGAGGAGCTGGGTCCTGGCTCGAGACAGACCAGAGGGACAGAAATGGTTTTAATCACGCCTCCACAATTGTATGTCACGTGATCCAGTCTTGAGAGATCACGAAATCCGTGGTCGGCGCATTTGTTAGAGAGGAGAGGCACTGCTGGCTCCAGTACTGAGATACTAGAAAAGGGGAGGGTGTTACATAGGAGTAGATAGCGTTGGAAACGTAAAGAAACACGTTTGTTTGTTTTTAATAGAAATATACTAAATGGATAATAAAAAAAAAGGTTCAGTCGGTACGGCATGCAACAAACATGCAGGAGTTCGATTTCTAGAAGGGGTTAGACCTGTATAACACATAGGTTTTGAGGTACTTCTACCACATAAAAAAAAACAAAAACAGTCATAATGTTTGTAAGTAGAGGCAACACTGACAGATAATTGTAATCTTTAACTACGGAAATAATACGAGCACTTTAACTGTTGGAATTACATCTTTTTAAACATAAAAAGCGATTTTCCTACCCACGTCAACATTTAATGTTAATACAATTTAAAAAATGAAAAAAACAGTTCACATTTGACGCACTCAGAAAAAAACGCATGTCTTCGCTCATCTTACATAACGAACCTAATTATCCACCAAAACAAGATTCCTGTCATCCTAAATATGGTTTTACTGTGCGAAAACATGTTCCCATTGTATTCTTAAATTACTCATAGCGCAAATGATAATGCTTTTTCTTTTTCTTTTTTTTTTTTTAAATCCAAGCAGCATGAAAATATCTATAAATAGGCTATCTTCAACCGTGCAACCCCCCCCCCACAAAAAAAAACAACAAAAACAAACAAACAACAAAAACAATAAAAAACGAACAAGGAAACAACAACAACCTTCTTCCCACACGGTGGTTTATTTGTTTAAGCTTTAATAAAGCGAGGAATATATAATTATACGCTCGGCAAAAGGGATTGTTATTTGAAAAAATTTAAAGTCCTTGTTTTCTAAGAAATAATTATTTAAATGGTTATGTGCACTTTAGACTAGTATAACTTTAAATAGAAGTATGCGAAGAGTAAGTATACTAGAATAGAATAGAATAGAATAGAATAGAATAGAATAGAATAGAGTAGATTGATAATACTTAGTCAATAGATAAAGCAAAGCACTGTCAGGGATTTAAATATATCACAATCCATTCTATCCTCAAATTAATCTTATTTGACCATCCTTGTATTAATGCAATGCCTTATTGTGTTAGCAGATTTTTGGAAGACTTAAGAGATACGTTAGCTGAGCAACGTACAACTACTAGGACCGAATGACCCTTGGGAGAGTAATGAGATACCACTGTAGTCCAGGCCATCATTCTTTGTGTTAATAGTTTTATCATCATCAGGTTTTTAGCGGCCGAGAGTGGGAGGGCTCACTCAATACCAAAGGAAATAGCCAGTATTCTAGAATCGGCGGACAAGAAAGATATGGAGAAACAGAGCGTCAACACCATACAGGTCGATTCAAGCTTTGCTGGCTCATTAGGGTGAAAGCTATCTGAAAAGATGACGGGTGCTTAACTTCCTCATGGGGAAACCTGGCTGGTTCTATCCTAATGAGTAATTACGGACAACCCAGAAGACAAATATAATATCCGAGAGTAAAATAGCATACATAAAGTACATAACCCATGAGTTCTCCCACAGCTAAGGCATATTTGCGATGAATGATATTAATGTACGTAAAAACACACACGAGGATGAAATCCCACTGATGATTTTTTACATGCCCTTGACGTCCATGAACAAAATTGTTATTCTATTAGAGTAATTGAAATAAATGCTAATTCGTTTTTATGCTTTTGATTAGAAACATCGGTCTCCCTTTTCAACATTCATTGTTAAAACACTGCATTACTTTTTATAAATACGTATAGTTTCACGAAAGCCTGGGTAACAATTTAGAAAAGACTAATACTTGATGAAAATCAAGATATTTGTTTTAAAAAATGTGCGCTATGAATATAATATTACTGTAAAGATTGGTAAATTTGTTCTTAAGGACTGAGGATAAAAACTGAAAGGAATATAGTTTTACGATTCTGCTATGAATAAAATGGACAACCTTTTTCTATTGCAGAAGCTAAAGACTGACCTAACATATCGTGTTTTTACACCCTAACACATTTCGAAAGTATGATAGACGTTCTTTGCTTCTAGCGATGATTAGCATGTCTAAGCACGCCGTACCCTTTTGTTATTTTGACATCGAATCTGAGAATAAATGCCACTGGTCTGGGACTTCAGTGCCTAGTCTAGAACATCTTATCTCCTCCCTAATGATCTTATGCCACAGGCCACACGTTCAGGCTCCTGCCGCTAGAGTCTCAGACTTCAATAGTAAAAAAAAGTTCTACAAGAGGTCAATGAGAACAACTTCAAAGACTATTCTTGACACGGAAAGTTGAGACATGAACCCGCCAGGCATGCCGTAGAAATCATCCAGGCATCTGAAGGGCAGCGTTTTGACATATGATGGAATGTCAATACGCACTTAAGGCGCACACTCGTGAAGTCACAACAAGTATTACATTTGTCTTGCTAAGAGGGTTATTAAAAATAATGAAGTAAAGTCCGCGTTGAAATTAAGTGACGGAGAGGTATCCTTTTCGCATTTGGATAAAATATGATATACATGATCGTCTAAAAAAGATAAATGCCATTACGTCAATGGAGATGGTGAAACTGAAGATTTTGATGATGATGATGATGATGATGATGATGATGATGATGATGATGATGATGATGATGATGATGATGATGATGATGATGATGATGATGATGATGATGATGATGATGATGATGATGATGATGATGATGATGATGATGATGTGGACAATGAAATGTCAACAGTTGAGGGAAAAATATATAATGTTAGGAAGCTGAAAGTTACCAGATAATGTGTATAGATAGATGCATATTCAGGCATATAGATTGGTAGATAGATGGATAGAAAGAAAGAACGATACATTGGTAGTTATTTAGATGCATAGATTATTTAAAAGGTTTTCAAAAAATCAACAAAACAAATTAATGCATAATTATGCTGGGTTTTTTCGTTTTTTTAACCAACATTATGGTGAGGATATCAATACCAACATAACTACTTGAATACAAAAAAGTAAAGTCCACATAATCGTTTGATAATCAAACCCTGATCCCATATCAAAATTTCACAAGATTCATATTGGATACACCAATACAAAGGTCGTGTAATCGATACAGACGTATCAATACAAACTTAGAAAGATGTCAAATATTTATCGCATTTTCAATTTTGTGAAATTATGAGTTATGAGAGACCGTACAAAACTCTACACAGTTTTTATGTTAACATTTTCCTTTACTTTATTGAGTCAAAGACTCATCTAACAATTCAGTATAATGTCACGTCATTGTTTTGCTCAGGCTAGTAAATTAAATGTCATCCGATAGTTTGTGTGCCAAATAGGCACGTTTTTAGTCCGGCTCGCGGCAGGGTGACCATCGCTCATGTTGTGCTGGGTGTACTCTAACGTCAGTTTGGAAATGCTTCAGGTTTGGCACAAGTACATTAAGGGCAAGAGTTAGAAATAGCTCGCAGCGTGAACAAGTTCCTGGCGCTTAAGGGAGAAAAGGGAGGCTATTAGAGACTATCGTCACCACAGGAAGCCCTCCGATGCTTTTCCCAGGAAGACTTTCACTTTCGGCCATCTTTGGTTGTTATCACTACTTGGCGGTTTCCCTTCATTAAAGGCATCGCTGTTTACGATTCATCGGCTACACGACCAAGATTGTCTCAAATTTCGGAGGAAAAAGAACAAAGTCACATTTTTACTGTTAATAACATATTTTTGTTTAAGCATTAAGCTTTAGAATATCGTGAATTTCAATGAAACTAAAATGATGCTTTATAAAGCACAATGGTTTTTTAAAGGTTATGTGTCCTTTGACAAACAATACAATTATTATCCTAAAATAATAGCAATGGCCCTAAAACAAATAGGCTGGTTCTTGGAATGTTCCTCTTAGCAAAAATTACAATACTAATAGAACAAAGCAAACAAGAAAGAGAACTTTTTATTCTATGATTTCAAATGGCGACTTACCGAACGTTGTTTAGTCAGTTGTTTTTTGTTGTTTTTTTTTGTCTTTTCCTTTTTAAACAAGTGTTGAAAGGAACTTAATATTATGTATGATTCCAAAAGCTTAAAAAGCTTATGTATAACTTTGGGAGATTTAATTTAAATGGAAAGGTGTAAACGTGTAAAGTTGATTTCAGCAAAGAGTTTTAGTTTATCTTAAGCCTCTTGATTCCCTGATTTACACAAGGTCGCAGCGGATCCCCTCCTGGTTCAGGCTGGTCCTTCTTTGGACGGCCAACATTGAGTTTACCTTGGGGATTCCACTCAAGGGCTTGCCTTGGATTGTTGGATACAGGCTTTCGAAGCGTGTGGCCTATACAGCCACATTTGCGCTTTCTGATATTAGTCTCGAATGGGGTTTTGCTCGGTTCTGTCCCACAGTTCTTTGTTTGGGATAACTTCATTAACGTTGATGATCATTTCGAGGTATCTGTTGATGAATGATTGCAGTTAATGGATGTTGGTTTTGATAACGCGCCATGCTTCTGAGCCATAAAGTAAGACCGACTTGACTTAACTTTTACTCTTGGGGTATGGAAAGTTTATCGGGCCGTATTGATTCGGCATCTGATGTCCTCGTCTGACCCCCCCCCCCCCTAGCCCCTTTACTTACTACACTGCCAAGATAAACAAACGTGTCAAACTCTTTGATAATTTCCTGATGAAGCTGAAACATGTATGTTATTGATTCGTATGGCTTCAGTTTATCCTTTATTTATCTGGATTCCAGTCCTCCCGGTTTCTTCTGACACACAATATAGCTTCTCTTGTGCGTCTTGTTGTCTTTGTGAGATAAAGATGATGTCGTCTGCAATGTCAAGATCCTCCAGCTGCCTCGTGAAGGTCCACTGGATACCCGTTCTTTGGCTTGTAGTTGACTTTCGCATAACCCAGTCAACATCATAGGGAAGATCATCGGCGATAACAAACAACCCTGGGGGCAACGCCAGTTTTCAACTGGAAGCGTTCCGTTAGTTTCCGATCGTGGATGACTTGATAAGTGACGTCTTTATAAAATTGTTGAATTATATTGACGAACTTTGGTGGAAAGCCATAGTGGTACATCAGTATGCAGATGACCTCTCGGTCGACGTTGTCGAATGCTTTTTTGAAAGCCAACAAACACTGCATACTGAGGGGTCTGCCACGTCAGTGATTGTTTGATGATGATGCGCATGGTGGCTACATTTGTATGTGGTCTTTGCACGAACGATCTTGTTGGAAGCCTGCCTACTTATCTCGGAGTGTCTTGTTCAGGGTAATCTTCAGCATCTCTAACATGATTGTTGTTAAAACTTCGCCAGGGATGGATAATAGCATCATTCCTCACCAGTTACGGCAGCATAACAAGTCCCATTTCTTGGACAACTTTACAAGGTGTCCTCTTTTCTAGTATTCTGAAACTTGCTCTAGTTCCTAGATCTTGCATAGGAGTGGGAGCAGCATATCACTCGAGGTCTGTATGTCGGCCTTAAGAGCCTCAGGTGGCATGCCGCCTGGGCCTGCTGCCTTTCCTGACTTAAGAGACTTAATGGATTTGGGGATATAGGACGGTTAGTTTGGATGTCAAGGAGCTTAGTTGGTGGTGGGAAAAGTATGTTGAGTGTGTCCTTTAAGTGGTCCGCCCATCTTTCCACTGTTTCGCCTCGCCAGTTATTGCGTTTCCATTCTTGTCTTTTCCCAGGAAGCTGTGGTTCACCTTGTTGAGCTCGACGACTCGGCCCTAAATTTTAAGAAGCCTAGGTGAGAAACGAACGCTTATTATTCACTGAATTAAAGGGGAAACTTAGACATGCTGCAACTGTTGGAAAAAAATATAAAGTAACACGTTCGCTTTAATTCCCAGCTGTTGAAGTTGGACAAAAAGAAACTAACCTATACAAGTCGTACACGTTTTCATAACGACAAAAATCGTGGTATATAGTTACTTAGCATGTCAACCTAGCATTAGGGGTGCCAGCTTTGGTGCACGGATTAACTACATACGTGTGCACATAGTCCGTGGGAGAAATTAATAACTCAACCCGAATAAAGCTACAAAAGATGACCGTTTGAAGAAAACCAACAGGGTATTCATTTGATTCTGAGGTGTGATTTTTTTACATGGATCATAGATAAACATGATTTTCTCTACATACATGTGCACATATTTCGTGGAAGTAATTATGATTAATTGAAACTGAATAAATCTACGAATGATAACGGTTTAATGAAAACCAATAGGGTAGCACTTTGCTTCTGAGGTGTGTGTTTTTTGTACTTGGATCATAGATAAACATGATTATTTTTATTTTTTTATTTTTTGAATTTTGCTAGAATAATTGGATATAAATATCCTCCTCAAATGTAAGTTATTCCAATACAAAATAAATAGCTAAGTTGAACTTTACGACATTGCAGATAAAAATATAAAGGACCTTAATGTATTTTATCTCTTTTAGATTAAAACCATCCGTTCGTACGTATGTAATTAATTTTACTGGTACTTGTATGGTTCACTAAGACGTCGTTGCCTCTTTATTTACTTTACTTAGTATTTGGTTTTATGTATTACGATTTAGTCGTTTTTCAACTTATATATTTGCCCAATGAAGTTTATCAAGGGCAAAATGTTTTAGAGGTGTTGTTTGATTTAGCTCACGTTATTATTGAATTTAGTAGATTTTCTCTTCATTACGATATGAGAGTAGACTTTAAGAAAATCATAATGTTTTTTAAATCAATGAAAATTATATTTAGATGTACCGAATTCTCTGTGTACGGTAACTTTGAAATCAAACACGAACTGGGTTTTTAAATAATCAAACAGTACAACAATTTGTAAAAGTATATCTGAAGATCATGGCATCAAAACTTTTCTCATGCCATGTTCTTCAGATATAATTTTACATTGTTTTTTCGATCAATAAAAGTAGTTACCGTAGAAAGTTTCTGAAATCTGAAAACAGTACTCGATGTTGAAAAACCAGAATTTTTCTTAGCACAATGCAACAATGTAAAAAGAAGACTTTTATTTTCTTTTAATATGCACAAATTTCAAACGTTTAGGCATTATACAGTTATAATAAAACAGCTCGAAATGATGGTAAACAAAAATCCTCATAAACAACAGTAAAAATACAACAACAGGCACTAATGACAGCAACGGCAGCACCGGCAGCAGCGAACATGCTAACAAAAACAACAGCAACAAGACTATCAACGAAATCAGTTATACTTATTTAAAAAATATTTAAAGTAGCAATACAAAAGAATCTGAATCAATGAGAGATTTTACGGTGACGATTTTGTGCATGTGGGTAAGAATAATTAAGGTATAAGCTCTTTCTTTAAATTTGAAAAAAAAACTATCTTTAACAATTTTTGTACCACTATTATCCCAATATACAAAATTAAGAGAGTGAACCGGCGTAATCCAAGCTTTGGGTGCTAAACTAGTGAAACGTTTAACTAAATAATATGTCTCAGTTAAAACCACCAATATTAGAAACGTCACTTATCATAATAACATTTATGAAACTAACCAATCTGTTCGGGTATTTGTTTAACATTCCTAATATTTAAGAAATAAATTAAAGCCATGTTTTAGTACAAAGTCTTTAGTTATCTTAATTTAATATATCGTAGGTTACCAAGCAACATTCTTTATATGGCGACGCCATTCCAATGTGAGATATTCAGGACTTGACCTGTCACATTATACTGAAACCAACTTGGTAGGTAGGAAAAAACATGGCGGAGATCGACCAGCGACCTTCCTATTAAGGGCCGCACGCTCTTCTATTAGACCAAATAGTCCGTTTAAATTTCAAAACAAAATAATATTATGATATTGATATATACACAAAGTCACAATTACAGTTTCAATAACAGAATCTTGAATATTATCGAGCAATAAATTATTTGGAGCACAAGGGTAATTTAAAAATATTTAATAAAGACAGCGTTAAGAAATAAGGTTAAAGATAAGTTTTCATTAGTTGATGTAAGCTTCTCCAAGTCTCATGGCTGCGGCGCTTCCAGTAAGTATATCATCTGACGGAGGGGGGATAACTCCTTTGCCACGAAGATTAAACGGTCGGTCGTTTTCAGGAAGTAAGGGCTCCTTTTTCCTTTAAAAAAATAAAATAAAAAAATAAGAGAATAGCATTTGAACATCAATTGTCGCCAACAAGGTTATCTCGCCTAGAATCACAATACCAACATTGAAGGATGCTACTAAAACTAAAAGCAACACCGAGTCAAAACAGGAATACATGCGATCTGTTTCACCCAGTCGCAAAATACTGACAATAAGGCTCGGGGATCGGATATCAAATGTGTGACCTCCTACTTAAAAGTTACCCGTTTTACAGACTGAGCTATCACCAACCCCATACCCACCCCACCCAAAAATCTGGGTTCAATAAGGATACACACATGAAGTAGGTACAAGTAAAAACTCAAACATTATTGGTATCGTTGAAAAATTATGCGCGTTTTCACTGATTTGAAAAGTTGTAATTTCTCAGTCTTTTTGTAAAATGCTACACTGGCATGCTTTTTATGGCTGTGCTA
>RQTK01000211.1:96644-144144 GCA_003991915.1 Elysia chlorotica | reverse complement strand
CATTTATGTTTTTTCTTTCTTTCTTTTGCTGGTATTTTACATTATCAAAATTATCAAATAGAAAAGAACTAGGCTTACCTTAAAGGTGCAGCTCGCATCTTTGCCCCCGTTGATGAGCTGACACTCCTGACAGCTGGACTTATGCACGACGTGGAGGAAGACCTGCTCACTGCTCGCAGTGCCATCGTTACTCACAGTCACAAACGCGCTGCGCCCTCTAGCCACGGCGTCTTCTGGCAACGGGCAGACAACCTGACTCATACCGACAAACTCAGCTGGAACAGTTACTTCCTCGTTGGTAAGCGTCAGGTTTGAACCCAGCTGCGATGAATAAAAGCAATATAAGTTATTCTCAACGATTTCCTAAATAGGACGCTTAAAAAAAAGACATGGCTGATTTTTTATAACAAGAGAGATTATACAAAAAGGTGTTGTTTTACCCCTACTTACTCTAAAATCAATGTTTAAGTATGCGACTTTTTCTCCCATGAAGGTTTAACTGGTTGGGTCGGTGTCTTTATAATGTGACCGGCTGAGACATGAGTCATGGTATCCGCGCCCTGTCTCGTGTGTGACACCACATACAATTGACAGACGTCAGTCTTGGAGCCTGTCGCCGTATAGGATCCTTCAGGGAATCTAGGAGACGTTAAACCTTCCACCCGGAGATATTGAGAGAAATCTCTCCTTAGCTCTATAGAGAATCCCACGGAGGTACTGTTACCTTGGCGAATTTGAACGTGCATTCCAAGTTTTGAGAAGGAACAAAATTGTCTCCCTCTATAGCGACGTCTGTGCAGCTTGAAGTAACAAGATCACAGGTTTCGGAGGCTGGGAGGACCTCCGGCTTTGTGCTGTTTGTTATCTCACAGCTCTCCCCCATGAAGCCCGGGTTACATTCACAGAAACCTGGTTAGTTGGAGAGTATGGTACAGATTATTAAAATTATGTCATTTGGTTTGTTTTTACAAAAAAGTCATTAAAATGTTCCAAACTTAGCTTTCAAGAGAAAATATGTTTTGAAATGAAAGAATTATGATAACAATCAGATTGACAGTAGGATCTGCAAAGAAAATGTCTCTATGTCATCTTTGAAGTAATTGTTCCAATTCCACAAAAAAGCACTCAGATCAATATGGGAGTACTAGCTGAGGGCACAAATGTGTCCAGTCTAAATCTATGTTTTGGAAACTCCTATTAAATGTACTAAAGTATATTACATCGATATTTGAAGCAGAATACCTGAGACACACTTGCCACGCCCCTCTGTTTCCCGCAGTCGAGCTGGCACAAACCAGAGCTGATCGCTAGGGGCACTGCAGGCTCTCCATCCCTCGCTTCATCAGTGCTGTTCCAAGCTGCCTCCTCACGCTGGGCCGAGTCGACGCATTGCTCTGTTAGATCTTCAAGATGAGACGTGGCCCACTCTGTATCACCCATTTCCTGAAATTGTAAAGCGTCACAGTAATGTTTAAAATGAAAGTATCAAATCGTAAGGTTCTTAATTGCGACCAATGCTAACTCAACATTCACTCAGGCATGAATCTCTTTTAAGGGCATGGCATGTGATTTTAGGGCATATCCATTTTGAGATCAATGTACTCAGGAGAAATTAAGCAGATATCAGTCGTAAAATTGAATGTTTAGTAATATAATAAAATGACACACTTAGTAAAATAGTACATGTAGGATTCCTTCAACTGCTAACCTTTATGGGATTTCAATGACCCTTTGCTACATGTCAATCTTCATAAACAAAATTCTCTGATACAAGCGATGGGTATCCCTGTAGGATAGACTCCTTTTTATTCTAATTCTTCTGTGTAACTTCTTTGCTTAATTGCTTAGCTTCTCTTCTTCTGCCCAGATTATTTTGTACGTGCATTTTCTGAGACATTGACACCTAGATAGTGGACTGGGTATATGTATATAACAAACCAACAGCTATGAAATTATCCAATGGGATACATTTTTCTTCTAGAAATGCCTGTTTGGTTCCCATGATCGAGCAGATTTTTTCCCTGAGTCTCGATTTCTGTTGTCGGTGACGGTACAATCTATAATATTACCGACTGAGACTCCTTGGTTTGTATGAACAACCTTGTGGTAGCTTGCAACTGGTCATATGCGTAAGCCTTATAATTCGCATATCCCAAGTCGAGTCGTAAGCTAAACAACAAGGTTGTTCTTACGACTTGTGGAATCTCCAAGCTGTCTCTGTGCGACAGCAGATACATTTATCAGACACATTATAAGACCTTCGTTGCGAGAACATAGAAACTTAAAGCTAGTTGAGAACTTCCTTTTCTCTGATCAAAATTTAGACACACAAAATAGTCAACGTTATCTAACCTACCACCAGATCCTCTGCACAGCTAAGAACGCTCCCCTCAACTGCCTGAGGGTCCAGGTACTCCGCACATGCGCTCAGCGTCGGCGTGCTCTCCATGAACTGCCGACAGTAGTTTGTCGCTGACGCCTGGTTGAAGCTTGTCATGTTCGCCTCCTGTGGGATAGTGAGATATTGGAGCGTTATTAGAGAACTTGCGTTTACATTGTCAAGAGTAAAAACGAAAACGGTAGGAACGAGAATCATGTTTGTGCTGGCATCTAAGTATAGTTTTGGTTTCGACCAACAGAGCCAATTAGCGACCAAGTTATATCAACTGAGCTCAAAATAATTAGCCCGTACGTAGAAACGAAAACCGTATGTTAAAGGTGGATGTTAACGCCACCCGTTACAGTCTTAGAACAATCGCAAAGCTTGCAGTTCGATGCACAAAGCATTCGTTGAGGGTACACAGACCGTTGATTGTGGCTCAAAACAGAAAAAAATAAAATGTAAGAAAGTCATATGATGCATTAAAATCAAGCACAAGCGAACCCTCAACTTCGTTTCTGTGATTCTCTAATTCCTGTTTTACTTCTCGGTTACGATATTGTTGTCAACGAAACGTTTGAATATGTTGATTTCAAAATCTTAAGTTCGAGACTCTAGATATGAAGAAACTAAAACTTTAAAAAACAAGTTTCAACAACAAATTTCTTTTTATTTTGTTTGCTATTGTATCTAGAAAAAGACAGCAAGTTAATCGCTTACCGGGGCTATAGTGGTCCCAATGATCAAGTCTTGCTCATCATTGGTCTCTGCCTGCCTCTTCTGACGGTTACTACGGCCCGTCAAGTTCGGCGTCCTGGCTAGCCGCACCAAATTAGCTGTGATGTCGTTTCCTGTGTACAATTGCAACATAATACATTTCTGATTTACTGTACCTCGTCAACTTAAAACATTGTTTTGCATGAGGTTAAAAAACGTCTCTTTAATTTTTTTTTGCTGTTTATTTCTGGTATAACATGTCCAAAGCATGGAGATTTCAGAAATTTCTGTCGCGCAAATACTTTTTGTTATGCCTACTAAATAAGCCTTATGAAGCGGCAAAAATCTAACAAGAGACACCAGACGTAAACGTCGAAGGAGTTAAGATTCAAATAGAGAATACTGGTTTCCTTGCATACTACTAGTTCAATCCTGGCGTATAATAACAGATGTGCTGTAATAAAGAAACTCAGATGAGAACCATCAAACAACTTTATATGAAGCAGTTACCTACCGAAGAGATCTCTCTCTCTCTCTCTCTCTCTCTCTCTCTCTCTCTCTCTCTCTCTCTCTCTCTCTCTCTCTCTCTCTATCTATCTATCTATCTATCTATCTATCTATCTATCTATATATCAATCTATCTCTCTCTTTCCCTCTCTCTCACTCTTTCTCTCTTCTCTCTCTCTCTCTCTCTCTCTCTCTCTCTCTCTCTCTCTCTCTCTCTCTCTCTCTCTCTCTCTCTCTCTCTCTTCTTTTTCGTCTTATTTTGTTTTGCTTGGTTCCAGTTCAAAATGTATACACGGCTATGTACGTAGCTCTAAGTTCGACCCCAACAACGAACTAATAGCCTTTCTCTCAGACATAACTGAAACAGCGGGACCAGTTTCGTCAAAAAAATTTTATTATCTTTAATCTAGTGTGTCTGTGGGATACATTGTCTCTGTGGTGTTACCTGGTCCAGATGAACCGCCACACTTGAAGGTGTCCAGGCCTGGTCGACAGTACATGTTCTGGCCCTCATAGCAGTTACAGAACTTGGTTGGCGGCGGTCTCTGCTGGCCTGCCACTCCCTCGAATATACTATTAGTGGAGCTTCGCCTGAGTTAAGGAAGGTAAAAAATTATAAAGAAGTGCAAGTTAACATTTCAAACACTTTGATCAAGCCTGGCAATATTTTCACTGAGAAGTAACTAAGTTAATTAAGTACGAAAGGTGCAGTTCTATATTAATTTTAAAGTTTCCTTTTTATATGCTGCAAACAAAATAATGAACAAAATGTCTAATTAATTCATAAATATGAAAAATATCTCTTTGTTTCAGCTAAGTAAAGCTAAGTACAGCATCAACAAATTAGAGCGATAAATATAATTCTTACGATAAAAATGAACACCACCTCGTGATAAAGATAATATAATTGATTTATTAATTGGTAGATAAATGAATTGATTTCATTGAAAGAGTAGACTATGGGCATTAATAAAAAAAACAGTACAAATGGCATTTATGTTAATCTAGTCAAACAGTTTCAAATAAACATTTCGCAGAACGTTAAATAGATGATATGACATAAATAAACCAGATGCACAGAAAAAAACGTCACCCCTTCCCCCTCCCTCACACCCCGCCCTTAAAATTAAAAAAAAAATTGAAAATCACATTTAAACAGTAAGGGCTGAAAATGAGAAAGGAATATGCATCAAAGGATACGAAAAGCCATTTTCAATGGGGATTATCTGTGTAATTCTTATAATGCAATAACTTTAGGCGTCATCTCATTCACTTTAAAGACTTTTATGGAGCATACCTGTTAAATAACATATTTTGTTCCAATAAATCCAATTTGATAATGATATACTCCAATAAAGGTGTACTATAATATAAATAAAGCACTTTGGAGTACTCACTTCCATTTGCTGCTGAATGTGTTTGGTGTTCGACCTGAGTCTCCTTGCAGATCATCACTGCCATCCTCGTTAAAGTTTCCACATAAACCTGGGGAGAAAACAAAATCAATGATGAGAAGAAAGACGTTAATTATGTAGTTTTTGGTTTTCTTTTTCCATTTTTTTCAAATAATAGACCAGTTACAATTTACTGATGCAAAACACTTGTCAGAAATAAGATACTCCCTATATAATCTCTGGCTCTGTATGTCTGTCTCTGTTTCTGTCTCTGTCTCTTTATCTATCTATCTCTCTCTCTCTCTCTCTCTCTCTATCTCTCTCTCTATCTATCTCTCTATCTATCTATCTATCTATCTATCTCTCTATCTATCTATCAGCCACCAACGCTTTTTCTCATACTTTGTCTATTTTTTTCTTTGGTAACACAAGCCTCCAAGTTTCCAAAAAGAATTTTATACGGCCACCGGTCCCAAGGGTAATGCATGATTATTTTACTCGCTGTCACTTAAAGTCAGTACAGGGATGCAAGGAATCTTATGCAAACCAGTCTCTTTATATTGATAGCGACATAAACTATAGGGACGAAATCTGAAAAATTAAAAATGCACCATCGCGGGTTCGAACCAGTTAAACCCTGATTGGGAGACCAACGCTCTACCACTTGCCCCAGCTCGCCCATCTCCCCACATTCACACCAAGCAACAAAACGTTTTTTCATTCACGCAATTCAGGATAAAACCTTACTTTAAAATATTGTTTCATCTACCAAATACCTCCTTTTTTCTTTTTTTTTTCTTTTTCTTTTTACAAAATAAAGACTTTTTTTCGTCCAAAAAAATCAACAACAACCAAACTAGAAATGGTGATTTTGATTTGGCTTTAACGTCCAATCTCTGCATTATAAAGTCTTTAATATGGACAGGCACCAAGACTGACGTCTGACAATTTTACTGTGCTGCCACACTCGAGAGAGGGCGGGGAGACCTGGACTCCTGTTTCAGCCGTTCAAAAATAAGAAAAAAAATATAAATAACACATTATGAAATATTCATACCTTGAACGCTATTGAAGTCTGAAGCTGATCCGTGAATATGGATGTTCATCAAAGGCCGTTTGCTTCCAGTGATGACAACTTTAGTGCCAGTTGGAAGTGTGACCTGGGCAGATTCATTGTTAAGATATCAGTAAATCTAAGAAATTAAAAGTGAGACTCAACCTGTCGTACAATAACAAAGCTTCACTGTGAATGCCATCATTGATTCGTCAATAAAAAACAATCAACCTCATGAACTATATTAGAGTATTGGTGTCAATTATCTCTGGGAGAGATCAATAAATCGATCCCAAATCTTACTTCATCTAAGGTTCAAGAAAATAGTTTAACAATGATTGTTAATAATGTGATGCAAGTTTTGAGTTTTACGACTTCTTGCATTTCTCCTAATCAATAAAGTTCCTTTGCTCCTACAGCTATATACAATGTTTGGCTTGATATATTTTTACAGTTTGTATAATTTATTGTAGCCCAATTTGTTTCTTTCATATTTAAAATTGTAAAGTGTGTGAGGACATGGAGCGGAGAAAAGGAGACGGCAGACCCAAGAGACGTGCTCTCAGGACTCTTTCTGGAGGATGGCTTTGAATGAAAATAACAGAGGCGTGTCGTCGAGCATAGAACAGAGAGGTTTTTAGGGAGTTGGTGTTGAGGCTACATTCATATGGGATCAGCAATCAGCGTTATGGAAATTAAATATAATTATAGTGTACCCTATTTATTGTCTTGTAAAGCTACCTCATATTTCTGTCCGCACCCTAGTCGCGTGATGGTGGTGCCTGGAGTGAACTCGCCGTTCTTGTAGATCTGGATGGAAACTCGACTGTGTGAGTGTCGCTGGCGGCCTTGGTTGGCCCGGTTGTTACAGGTGCTGAAGATGTTTAGGATTAAAATTGATTTACCATTTGTACTTCTTGTCTATTTTTTTCTTTGGTAACACAAGCCTCCAAGTTTCCAAAAAGAATTTTATACGGCCACCGGTTCAAAGGATATTGCATGATTATTTTACTCGCATTATAAAGTCTTCAATATAAACAGGCCCCAAGACTGACGTTTAACAATAGTATGTGCTGCCACACTCGAGAGAGGGCGGGGAGACCTGAACTCCTGTATTAGCCAGTCAAAACAAAGAAGAAGAAAAAAAACTATTAAAACACATTATGAAATATTCATACCTTGAACGCTATTGAAGTCTGAAGCTGATCCGTGAATATGGATGTTCATCAAAGGCCGTTTGCTTCCAGTGATGACAACTTTAGTGCCAGTTGGAAGTGTGACCTGGGCAGATTCATTGTTAAGATATCAGTAAATCTAAGAAATTAAAAGTGAGACTCAACCTGTCGTACAATAACAAAGCTTCACTGTGAATGCCATCTTTTATTCTCTGGGAGAGATCAATAAATCGATCCCAAATCTTACTTCATCTAAGGTTCAAGAAAATAGTTTAACAATGATTGTTAATAATGTGATGCAAGTTTTGAGTTTTACGACTTCTTGCATTTCTCCTAATCCATAAAGTTCTTTCTCTCCTAAAGCTATACACGATATTTGGCTTGATTTATTTTTACAGTTTGCATAGTTTTATTGGAGCCAAATTCGTTTCTTTTATATCATATCAAAATGTAAAGGGCATGAGGCATGGGGTGGAGAAAAGGACATGGCAGACCCAAGAGACTCTTTCTGGAGGATGGCTTTGAATGAGAATAACAGAGGCGTGTCGCATAGCACAGAACAGAGAGATTTTTGGGGAGTTGGTTTTGAGTCTACGTTCATAATGGATCCGTTATCAGCGCAATGGAAATTAAATATAATTATAGTGTACCCTATTGCCTTATTAAACTACCTCATATTTCTGTCCGCACCCTAGTCGCGTGATGGTGGTGCCTGGAGTGAACTCGCCGTTCTTGTAGATCTGGATGGAAACTCGACTGTGTGAGTGTCGCTGGCGGCCTTGGTTGGCCCGGTTGTTACAGGTGCTGAAGATGTTTAGGATTAAAATTGATTTGCCATTTGTACTTCCTAGTCCACAGATTTACTTTGTATTAAGGTAGTGTGAACTTTGTTTTTAAGCAAGTTTAATTAATGAACGAATTAATGGTGATCACGATGTTCAAACTTCATTTATACGATAACATTTTAAAACTTGAAGACCGAACCATGCTAGGTGTAGATATTTTACTTTGATAGTGCGTTTTAACAGGCTTCAAGAAAAAAGGCGATTAAGAGCGTTGCTTCGTTAGTCGCACGTATGATCACATATTTATAGATAACTTCTCTCATTTTTCCAATCCGACTTTAAAAAGACATATATTTATTACATAAAATAGCAAGGTTAATGGCATTTCAGACTGAATATGATCATCATATAAAGGTAAAGATAAAATGTCTTTCGGTATACCTCCCCAATAAGAGCAAAACTAAAAATAAAATATGCATTAAACATTTCAAACTTTAATTTCATAGTAAATAAATATAAGGTAGATACAGAGTAAAATTTAATTTTAGGCACTTTCAAAAGCTTGTTATAAAGGCTTTTCAAATGTTTGACCTTCACTAGTCCCACAATTTCACAGTTTGTACTTACTCAAACTTGATGACGTCATCACCAGACCTTACAGCTGCGCCACAGTTACAAGTCGGTCCTCTTCTTCCGTTGCAGAGCTTGTAGAGGGCTCGCACCTGTGACAAACACGCATAGTTTGTAGCAATATGATTTATTGGTGTAACAGTTGTGGGGGTGTTTTTTTGTTTGTTTTTTTTTTTTTTTTGGTTATGGCTTACCCAATTTCACAGCAGATGATTCGTTAATGATAGAAAAGAAGGCGTTGTTTTTGATACAATATTTACGCAGAGTGAGTCAGAGACATGAGTTCTGATACCATCACCACCCCCCCCCCCAAAAAAAAAAAAATGTTTATTAATAAAACAAAATAAATGAAAAAAAATTGAAAAAGAGCTAGCCAGGTATGTCCTGTTGCAAAATCAAAGTGGCACAAAAGTTATGTTTAGTGCTTCACGTCTTCAACTATCTTAATTTTGTCTAAGTTTCCCTCAACACACGCTGAGTTAAGAAATCAAACGGAACCCTGAGTGTAAAAGGAGCTTACTCACCTCGTACGGTAAAGTGTTGTGTTCATACAGAGTAAATTCCCCTGGGATGAAATTATTGTAGCGCCTACAAAACAAGAAAAAAAAGTTCTTTTTTAAAACATTGTCACCATGCCGATGTTTACAGAAAAATTCCTTGTCTTACACTATGATAATACGTACAGGTGTGACCATTTTTACATTTAGATTAGAAGTGACCATTCTTACGCGACTAGAACCAGTTCCTTTTTTGAAAAACACATAGTTTTAGTCACCATTGGTTAGTTTGGAATCTGAAAACATGTACACTGTCTTTAATCCAAGTTAAGGAAAGGATTCATACACTTTGTCGAACGTTGTGATGTGGGGATCATTGACGGAGGCGCAGGTGGCTTTCTTGTCGCGGTCAACAGCCTTAAAAGAAATCTCTCCACACTGGACAGTCTGGACATCCATGGTTACCTGAGAAAACACCAAGAGAGGCCAATGATCCGTGGGATTTGTATATGTGTGTGTATGTGTGTGGGACGGGGGCTATCGATCCTTAAATATTGTAGGTAACAAAAACAAAGAGGATTCAATGACGGGAAGAAATGGTTTATGTTAATTGTATTTTTTTTCAATATTAAACATTTACAGATAAGAGAGGCACAGAGCTAATTTATTCTCTTGCAAAGTAATTATGAATATCATAATGAACAAAAGATTATGTAATGCCAAGAATTACCCTATATTAGGCTTCTATTCCTAAATTTCGACGAAAGCTTGAAAACTTCTATTTAAAAGAACTTTCTAATTCAAGAATAAGGTAATAATTAACTACCACTATAGTACTTTTACAATATCATTACTATTAATATTATTATTATTATTATTATTATTATTATTATTATTATTATTATTATTATTATTATTATTATTATTATTATTATTATTATTATTACTATTATTATTATAATTATTATTATTATTACATATAATACAAATACATAAATAATGCTCTTCAAATTTCGTGCGTAAGCAACTAGTATTAAATAAGCAGAATTTGAGCACAAATATCAACGAAGATAAAAAAAAATCTGCTTACGTGATTTCTCCTCGCTCCGGCTTTATCTGCGTGATGACTTCCATGGAACATTTTCCGGCGTCGCGCTGCTTGCAGAAAAACGCTGGTGGGACGGTCGTCTTTACCTGAAGAACATGCTCCTGAAGACCCTCCACCACTGTCACAGCGCCGTTGGGTCTCATCGGGGGACACTAGAAAATAATTCGCGGACGGGTTCTAAGACTTGAATTGACAGTTTCACATGCTGCCACATCGAGATAAAGTTTTGATGCAAAGACTTTTGTCTAAGCCGGTTTCATTATAGGAACACGACTCAACCAGTATGTGAAATGCGTAATTATGTTTTGTACGTCGGTAGTAGTAAAACTTCATGAATATGAAATGATTATGTAACAAAAATAAGGATAGAACATGCATTTGCATTTAAATATCAATGAACAATGTGTAATGGGTTAACGTGTCAGTCATTTGAATGGTCTTTTGATAAAATAGCGTTGTATTGGTGTATAGGCTATTCTGTCATACTCGAAAACACAAATAATTCATAGCACTAAGAAGCAAGCAGCACAATTTAATTTTTGCGCAGTATTTTATGTCATATTACATCTAGCCAGTTATGTCTTTAGACTAAACTGTTGAGAAGGATAATGCTAACATACCTGGATGGCTGGGGACAAAATATTTGAAGATTTTTCCCAGCACCAGCTAGCACCAGGTGAGTTGAAGCGAGCCTGAGCTTTGCAAGATATCTGTAAAAATACATTGAGTGTTTAATCAAAATAAAATGAAAATCAGAGGGGTCGATTTTATCCATGTATTCAGTGGAAAACAATAACGCATTAGTTTTAACGCACTGGTTTTAGTCCGAATCAATGAGGGGGAAAAAGAAACTATTAAGAGGCATTGACGGGGTTGGGGGGGGGGGGTAAAAAAAACAGGTTTATTTTCAAAGGTCGAAATCAGATTGACTTTCTTTTGAAAAAAAAAGTCTAAAAGATAAGGATCAACATTTTTAAGAGATTTTAGAATAAGTGATGATAAAAACTTTAATGAGTGTTTACCAACCTTTTTATTGGAAAATAAACAAAGCTGAAACAATCTTTAAGTTTTTAACATACTAGATATCAGTATGTTTCAGATTTTAAAACGACACATTCTATGTGTTTAAACTTTTATAGACAAAATAGCATTTAAAGTAAAAAAAAATACTTTTGAGGATTGCAGATAGAATACAACATAATTTGAAATTGGTTGCTTTTGTTAAGGCAAAAATAGTTCAAACTATTTACTAATCGAAAACCCAAATAGAACCTTTTATCACAAAGTAGGTTGCATTCATTGGCGAAATAAAAATATTCCTCCCTTCTACTGCTTTACCTTTTTATCAATCAGACTTATGCCCATATCTGATGCGGCTAAAGTGGTCGCTAGGTCAGGAGACTTGATTGTTTTGGTCCAGGTTCGCCTGAGACCCTGGACACGGAACGTGAATTTGATCTCCATGTCCAGACTAATGTCGATTGGGTCAGAGAGGAAGCAAACCAGTTGTCCCTCGCCGTTGATGTCCACCTGGGGACCCAACTGTACTGATGTGGGCACTTGTGGACATGGAGGTAGCGTGGTCGTTGCAGGTGTTGTTGTCGTTGTGGTAGGAGTAGTAGTTGTTGTTGTGGTAGGTGCTTTTGTTGTTGTTGTAGGCGTAGGTATTGTTGTTGTGGTAGGTGCTGTTGTAGTTGCGGTTGATGTAGTAGGTCGCGTCGCTGTAGTAGATGTAGTTGATGTAGTGGGTTCTACAGTCGAAGGGGGTTGTGTAGTTGGTCCAGGTGTGGTAGGTACTGCTGCCGTCGCAGGTATTTTCGTGGTTATTTTTGACGCTGTAGTTGTAACGGGCTGTGATGTCCCTTGTGTTGTCTGTTTAGGTGTCGTGTTGGCTTCTGTAGTTGTAATGGCTTTTGTGGATGGAGGTGATGGTTTCACAGTTGTTGGGGTAGCAAAACATAAATCTGTGGAAATAATAGAAATGACGTCAATATTTATAAGGTTATGAAAAACGAATTAATACGAGCGTATTATTTGAAATCACGGAACAAAATGTAGCACTATAATAATTGGAGATTATATCCTTTTTTGTAAACTTTTCGTCAACTTATTAAACTCCTCATATGCTATCACTTCGTCTTTTAACTCCATTTCATTCCTTTCTTTCCTTTTTTCTTTCATTCTTTTCCCCTTCCGTCTCTTACTAATACTCCTTTTTATTCTTCTTTTTTTCACCTTTTCATTCTTTTTTTGTCCTCATCCTGCTCCTACCCCCTACTTTTATTCATCCTCCTAAATTGTTACATAAAACCCCATTAATTGACGCTGTTTACAGCAGTCGAAAATACAGGACCAACCTGCAGAATAACAGCCTGCGGGGCAAATACCCATCACTGTTGATGGGGCATATGTGTTTTGAATTGTAGTGGTTTCTTGAGCTTTCGTAGTGGTCGTGGTCGGTGTAGTCGTTTCTGAGGGGTAAACAATGAGCGATGGTAGTTAACACTAATAAAATATTTCTAAGATTACAAATAATACTTCAAGCAGGCGTCAAGTCTACACTAAACAAATTGTTAACGTTGTTCTGTAAAAAAAGCTTAAACGTTATTTACGAATTGGTTAGTAATCTTACAACTAATTTTGTCAATAATGCATTTGATACGTTTATTACATAAATCATAAGATTATGCTTAAAACCATACACATGCCAATCTGTACTATACCAGTCCCACGTCACTCTTCAAGTATTTTATTTTTTTTAGCGTTTGAGGCTATGCCTTTTTTTTTAGGATCAAGTTAAACACATATTCTTATTTAAGGGTGTTAAAGAAAGCGTCTCACCTGGGGCTTTTATAATGTTGAATTCAATAAGTCTGTCAATGTGGACGAGCCAGATGTGTACTTGATTTACAATACAATTGGTTTGGCCGCCTCCTATAGTCATACTGTCCGTCACGGAAACTGTCGGGTTGCGATGGTCCACAGGTGTAAAGGAAACTCCCACCAAAACCTTAACACGAAAAGTAGATAAAAAAAGATTGTATGGCTTCCTATGATTAATTGAAATGTATTTTTGTACATATAGGAAATCTAAAGTATTTTCTTAATTTAACGATAAGTTAAAAAAACTAAATCAAACAATGACTAAGCTACTTTTAAAAAGTAATTTAGCTTTATAATATTATCTCCTTTTCTGTTTTTGGTAGCTTTCAAGAATGTAAAATAACGTATTACAATGACAATAACTAAGACGTGCACTTCGATAATTTTCATTGAGAAACATATGTTTACATCTTGACAACTTACCTCATTCACAAAGACCTTAAGTGTTGTCAGCTGACTCCAGGAGACTTGGACTTTACAGAAGTCGTTGGTCAAGATGATCGTTTTTGATAAAGTTACATACCAGGATTGTAACGTGGTACTCACAATAACGTGGACTTGTCCAAAACTAATGTATAAATAAAAATGAAGGTAATTTATGATCAATACATGCTTTATTTGCATGCTTGAAAAATGTTAAGGTAAAAAATTAAAATATTGTTTTTAGGTTTGAATGATGTGCCAACCGCTAATTTCAAAGAAGAAATAAAAGGCAAACGCATTTTTTTTTATCTGTCAAGAAATCTATAATTTTCACTATGCATTTTAGAGCTATTATTTTAAGAAAAAATATATTTCAAGCAATCGAACTAAAAGTGGTTGACATAAAACGTAACCTACCGGTATATGAGGGTAATGCCTGGTTGATCAGGTACCTCCCCGCCAGTAGTGAAGATAACACTGTTCTCCTCTAAAGTCATGGTGAGCTTGATCGTCACTTCGATAGTCAGTCCATCGGTACACACAGTTGGATTCGTTAAGCAAGAGTTCTTGATGTTTGGAATCTAAAGGCGAAAAATCAACCGAGGTAGTTAGATTTTACCCTTAACATTTTACTGAAGTCAAGTCCCATTACATGCCCAATAAACTATTTCTCGTTCTAAATATGCTATTGATTTTCACCGCTAAACATTGTCGTTTCTTAGAAATGTATTAAAAAACGAAACTTGAAATATCCAGCTCTGTACTTTGTTGCTTGTTGCTTTTTGATAATGAACACCTATTAAAAATATGTACCGCAGTTGGACTCTAATCATCAATCTCCTTGAACCTTTTGTGTTTTTTATCCTTTATTCACACTTAAATTCCTCGTCTGAAATCGTGAGATTGGATTGGTCCACTAGAATATAAAACCTTAGCTAGAATCTCAATTATCCATCTACACACACACACATACCCCACATACAAATTTGTTGGGCACACTTGTGTTTGTTGTTGGGGTGGGGTTTTTCTTTTGGTACTATAAATAATGTTAAGTTCTTACTCGTATAAACTTGTCCCTGGAGTTCAGGATGACCCCCGTATTGTCCACCGAGGGACCGCCGAGGATCACCAGCTCCCACTCATGAGAGACTATCACTCTCTGCTTCACGTTGACCAGAGTCCACACAAAGTCTTTGACCAGGCCCGGTGTTGTGGTCTGCACTGTTGACGTCGGCGTCGTTGACAATGCTGTAAACATTTTATTTTTCTGGTGAAAGCTTAATAGATTTTAATCAATAATACTCTTGATAAATATGGCATTCTCTATACAAGTCTCGTTCTTATGAATGTAAAGATCTATTTTCTAAAACAGAAAACACATAAATATTTTATGAGCCGTATCACGCAAAAGCATTTATTACGATGCAAAAAAGTTATATCTTTATTTACTTAAACACATATAATGTTCAAGGCCGGGGTGGATTGTTTTCCTAAATTGTAATAATATAAATCTAATAAGAACCCCGTAGTTGTGTAAATAAAGATGGTAAAGATTGCTATTTACGAGTATATATCGGAATAAAGTATTACACGACATTTACTTAAAAAGGAACTATCAATCACCATAACCGTTTCTACCCTAAACATACAATAACCTGGTATTAACCCTTGCTGCTGAAGTGCGTCTCTTGTGGACATCCAAATAAGGAGCTCTGATAGCGCGACCGTGCTGTCTTGCTGGCCGTTTCTCTCCCTTCCCAGAAGAAGAGGTCTAGACTGATAGTAGTTGACCCTTGGCAAAGAGACTCGATTAGTCTCACTGATGAGGAAGCCGTCGACGTATAAAGCCAGAGATCCAGACGGATGCCAGGATACTTGTATCCTGTACAGAGTGCCGAGCTCTAGTTTGTACGGAACCTCGATGATCCATTTGCCTTTATCAGCTTGGAAAATCACGTGAATCTCGTTAGAGACATAGAAAAGTTCCATTCCCATGTCACGGGTGGGGTCTTCAATGCTGTCTATAAAGTATGTTACCTTGTTAGACGTGGCTCGGTATTTCGAATAAGCAGCATTTTGGGTATTATTATTTTCAACTGCGGAAATCGTTTCTCCTTTTATATCGTTGGGTACACCGTCAGACTGATCCAAACTTTTGGAGTATGTATCCGAATATATCAGGTCAGGCTCTGATACCGCAGCATACTCGACATGTGTATCGTCTTGGACTGCGTCTATAGAAGCCGGGGCTCGTTTCAAGTTGACATCCACCTGAAGAGTGAATCCAGTCATGCAGTTGAGCAAGTTGGAGACACACGGTACGCACTCCAACTCTGCAGCATCATCTGTACCGCCGAAGGTGATGGCTTTACCCAACACTCCTGCGACTGAGCTTAGCTGAGGGTCTCCAAACGCACGCAGCACGCCATCAGGGGTCACTACAAGATCATCAGCCTTCGATACTCTCAGGAAAGTGAAATTGTAGAAAAGCTTGCCTTGAGGGTCAAGGTCTTGAACGGTGCAATCACCAGGGGTTGGAAGCGTTGTGGTGGCTGAAAAGTGCAGGTGATACGATTTAAGTAATTCATCGATTCCACAGATATGTTATAAATACTGTTCGTTAAAGGTAAAGGGTTTTGTAGAACTATACTTTTTGCAATTACAAAGAATTTTGTTTGGATTCTTTGTAGTAGTCGTATTTATCTATAACGAGTGAAAAATATACCTTAGTGGTGATTTTACATAAATGCCTTATAGACTCATAGCTTAATATTAACATAATATAATTATTTTAGTCATTTTCTGTTAGTGATATGAGTAAATTGTCAGTTTACTACATTTTCAAGTTATTGCTAACAAAGTAAGCAAAATGCAATAACATTAATTTTGTTTAATTTTATCTATTTTTTCCTTTCAAAGAAAATAATTGCTATTTTCAAATTCTTATAAAATAATGATCTTACGGGCTTTGGTAGTTGTAGTTGTTGTCGTCGTGGGAGTAGGAGTTGTAGTTGCTGTTGTGGTTGTCGTTGGGGTAGTTGTAGTATTTTCGGTCGTAGTTGTAGGAATGGTCGAAGTGATTGTTGTTACTGTTGTTGTTGTAGTAGTTGGATCTGTTGTTGTAGTAGTTGGATCTGTTGTTGTAGTAGTTGGATCTGTTGTTGTAGTAGTTGGATCTGTTGTTGTAGTAGTTGGATCTGTTGTTATCAGTGGCTGAGGTGTAGTTAGGTTAAAGCTGTCTAACTTGGGCAGTTCAAGCTCTACAGAAATAAAAAAAACAATAAATTGCATTAAAAGTTGTTGTCAAGCAAAAATCATTTCTTGAAAAATCATACATTTAATTTCAAGTAACGGGTTGATAAATGCTGATGCACTTGACTGTATAGATTTGTTGTATAAAATGATGGTTTTGAAATTGAACTCTGTTTAAATCTCCTACATGTTAAAATGTACTAAGATATATTTCTCTGATATTTTGTATCCTAATTTTAGCTTATAGGTGTTTTTTTAATCTTGTATATTTCTAACTTTTTATGTACGTTTTTTTCATATTTCAAACAATGGCATTTAAGACAAATATTTACCGAAACAAAATCTTATTAAGTGTCAAATTCTTGACAGGCTAAATATAAATCTTAGGTAAAAGATATAGCAAAATAAAAGACGGAAAATGTCATTTTGTAGATAAAGTAGAATCAAATTTATTCTGTAGTTCCCAAACTTCACCATCAACAAAAACATATGAGTAGTGTATTCTAAAACTAGTTACACGTCACATTGATGAAAGAATGAAGAAACCCTTTTTCAGTGCGAAGTTGTATAGGTTGGTTTATTATAGCTATTTGTAAAAAAAAAGAAATACATTTTGAACAGTAATATAGGATTAAAGTGCACACCAATATAAATGAAAATAATATGAAGCTGCAATCAGTTGCTTTGTTCAGTTTTATAACTTTGAAATAACATTCGAAATTAAAAGGTTGGCAAAAACAATTGATTCTGTCCCAAAGTTAAGAAATTCAATACTTGCATTTAACTATGTAGAATCATAAAAGCCATTAAATTTTAAGAGTTCAATAACATTGTACTAAATACATAGTATTCGCTCAGTTCCATCTCGTAGCTAAACTGATATTGAGCATCAAAAAGTAAAAAATTTTGCACATGGTTTTAAGTATTTTTGGCCTTTTCATCGCAATTTTTTTTAAACTAAACTTGATGACGCTGACAATCAAATTTAATGGAGAAAGCAGAACTGCCCATTTTATTACATCAGGAAAAGCTAAGTTTACACCTGTCTTTTAGTTATCTAAGGTATGGCGACATTACGTTGGCGCGTGATTCTAGTGTACACTCGAGTCCACAGATCTATCTCAAACACTCTCATGCTGGTTGTGACCGCGTCGCCGGGGGATTTGCCCAGAAGAAGGTTGTAGGTCACGTTCAATTGGGTGGTCAAGGCAGACACAGTCAGTTTCCCTATGGTGGAATACACAGACATATTTATACGACCCAAAGATGGTACATGATACACATTACACCTGATTTAACATTAAACTCCACGTATTGATCAAGTGTGTTTTAGTTCAATGAATAAATGACTGTTAGGAATACAATGATCTATGGTGGTGTTTTATGGAAATCCCAAATGAGTAGCGGGGTGCCACAATTTCTTGAAAATTTACATTTAGTATGATGACAGATTTTTTCAAATTAAATTAACTTTTTGTCGTAACTGCCGACTCATTAGAGCAAGTTTACGTAGAATTAGAAAATGTGGCATCGTTTTAAATTGAAAGGTAAAATGACCGATTGGTTTCATGTTAGTTCAGGAAGTTTTAAAATGCATACTTTAAAAGAATTGGAAGGCGTACTTTCCGTTTACTGTTGATACTATAGTATCATATTACTTTCTAAACGGTCATTACAGTACCCACAAAATTTTAAATATCAACTAGCCTCCCTTATCCAAACTACACAAAAACCGTTATTTCTTTACCTTGAAGTAAAACGTTGTTTAAGTGCACATCCAAGCTTCCTTGGGCCTTCCAGCTTACATCAACAGTGAACCAGAAGCCGGGAGTCAGAGTGCATGGAAAGGTTCCCACCAGAGAGTCGGTGGGTCGCTTGATGTACACGGTCAGGGAGTTGTTCACGTAGAGCACGGCCACGCCCGCCTTGGCATCTTTGTCGGCCCGTTCGAAATGAGGACCTGAAGGATTTTGGTATATTTAGGAGTTGGACCTTTAGAAAAAAATTTGGACATCTCTATGGGTTTGTTTAGTTTCAAACCTGTTTCTAATCATATTATTGGAGTTAAAGTTTTGTTACCAAGTTTTTGTATTAAAAAACATACAATGAAGGGCACAGTGAGAAAAAAATGATGATATACATGTATTATTTTTATGAAAAAGAGGTACTTTTAATACCCAGCGTTCATTATCATTCAACTTAACATGCTAAAGATCTTTCATCGGCGACTATCGACGGTTCGAATTAACGAGAACTCATCTTGGTGAACTTTTTATTCTGAGACATATATTTCTCGGAATCTTTACTGAAAGAGTACACGTTTCTCAAATTTGTTTTTAGGTTGTTTAAAACCGATCTGAAGCCCGAAACAAAATAGTGTTTTAACCAATCTCTCAACATCTTTTAATAATCTGGTATAACTAAGCTATATACCTGTGGTTGGTTGTGGTTGAAGTCAGAGTGAAGACAAGGCGGAAGTTAAAGCCAGTACTGCAAGAAGTTACGTTATCAAGACAGGGAACTCCCGTTTTACCAATGTCAACATAGGATCCAGGTTGGTCCATAACCAAGATTTGACCTGTGGAGAAAAATATTCAACGATCTCATAGGTTTTCTTATTTAATGCTTAATGAGGATAGATTTAAGTCAAGGTCATACTTTGAACTCAAAATTGTGTTACAACGAAGTCATGTTTTATCGAAAAAATATACTGCCTTTTTATACTTTTAGATTTGGAAAATAATTTATACAATATCATTTACCTTACCTACATCTTGCTCCTTCGAATGATTGTTAGAAAAAAATTAATATCAAGCGATTGTATTACATTGTTAGAAAAAAATTAATATCAAGCGATTGTTTTACATTGTTAGAAAAAAATTAACATCAAGCGATTGTTTTACATTGTTAGAAAAAAATTAATATCAAGCTATTGCTTTACCTGCAGGAACATACTGTAAAGTGACGGATCCGTGAATGGTCATATTTGTGTATGTGGTCACCAGTGTGGTCCCTGTGACCTGCTTGAATGTGACTTTTGTCTGGACGGTGGCCGGAGTTGTGCTTGGTGACGTGGGGCCAGTTGTGGTGGCCGGAGGTGTAGTGCTTCCAGGCGACGTGGCTGTGGTGCTGTTTGGCATCACTGTCGTTGTGGTTGGGGGTGGGTTAGGAGGATTCATCACTGCTAGGGCTGCATAGAAATACAAACAAAAGAAATAAGGATGCGATATAGTAACATGTAAGTCAGCGCGCAAGTGAGACGATTCAGTGGCAGACTGAGCTAGAGACATGACATTAGCGTATCGAGATACATAGTCGGGTTTGTTGTATACATATTTGAAAATATCGATATCGTTAGTAGCGGGTTTAAGTGAAAAGGGCAGTTTCTGCATACCTAACCATGTTAAGGGCTTGGTCATTAGCAGTAGGTAGCAAGTAACGTAATTATTCACATCAAAAGAAAACAGATAGAGAAAAAAAAAGCGAAACAATGGGTGGAAAGGATATTTTGTCTCCTTGTGTTCATTTTATTCAAACAATGATATCTCTTTAAGTCTGGTCCCTACAGAAGTAACACCTGTACGTTTGTGACAGTAAGACACAGATGGAAGTGAGGAAATTTATCTTCAATCAAAAATGTATCAAATTCTATGTAAATTATTTTTGTAAATCGAATATATAAAAAAATAATACATAGCGATAAAAGATCTTACTTTTATTGCAGCCTTCATTGATTAGCTGTGTTCTAGTCTTCTCCCAGAACCTGAAAAGTAGTACATTCATTTTCGTAGTTCCGTTCTTTCCTGGGGACTTCCCTATGTGGATGGGGTAGGTTAGATTGGTCGGAGGAGTGGGTGAAGAAAACAGCTTCCTTCCAGCAATTTCATTGCCGTCAATAAACACCGCAATGGAGCCATCAGTAGCGTCCCACGAGGCATCCATAGTATACCTGGTGAGATATAGAAAGACGGTTTTTAAAAAATGTGCAAAGTGCTCACATAATTATAATCAGCTTTTAGCACTCTGTTAGGCTTGCGAAATCTGTGCATCTAAAGATTCACTATCTATTTTATGATTAAAAACATGCATATTTTCGATACAATTGAATGTCTTCACTCGATAATTCTAGCTTTTAGAACAGAATGACGTAAAGATTATCCCTTGGATTAATACTATTCTTCATAAAAGTGCAGATGTTTATTTCACAGGCTTGACTTATGCACATTACCCATTATAAAAGAATGTTAAATGTATGTAATAATTATACGAAGATAGAGAAACAGCTTAAGAAATTATTTTTACATTTATGACAAAAAGCACGTTCTGTCACAAGTTCGGGTAGATGGCACTTTGACTAACATTATTATAAAGATAACATATATGACTGAGGGTAGCCACTCTTGGCATAAATAGGTGGAAATGTTAACAAATTATAAACTTGTTGGTGTAGAACATGACTTATCATCTTTTGAAACGTTGGAGACCCTAATATTAACACCATAAAATCATATATTAGGAAGTGAAAGAAATGAAGAGAGTGAAAGATTGCAATAGGACTGAGAGGCAGACTAAGAGGAGGAGAAATGAGAGAGAGAGAGAGAGACAGAGAGAGACTGAGAGAGAGACAGACAGACAGACAGACAGACAGACGAGACAGAGAGGGAGGGAGGGAAAGAGGTAGAGATTGAGAGAGAGAGAGACAGAGACAGACAGACAAGACAGACAGACAGATAATGAGGGAGAGAAAGAGAGAGAGAGAGAGAGACAGACAGAGACAGAGTTCAAGACATATTATCACCTTACCATACGTTCTCAGTGAGAGGGTAGTTGAAGATCTTCCTGTCCGTCATGCGCCCTCTCTTCACCCAGAAGCGCAGCTGGCCGTGCTGGTAATACAGCGACACGCCCGTGCTCTCTAGCAGCTCCCCGCCGGAAGTGATGATGTAGTTCTGAGTCATCGAAATCTCGCGGAGCATGAACGTGATCCGGAAGTTGAAGCTTCCAGTACAGGTAGTGACGTCATCCAGACAGGAAACGCCGGTGAGGCCCATGTCAACATAGCCATCCTGATCAAGAACCAGCACCATCTGGCCTTGCTGGAAGAGAGAACGCTCCACGCTAACGTTCCCGTTGATTTTCATCGTGCCCAGGGAGGTCACCAAGTCTTGGCCCCTCAAAACCTCTTCGAACTTCACTTCTGTCATATTGGACTTGCAGCGATCCACGGGATTCTTGATTTTCAAATCTACAAAGAAAAATGTAGAATGTTCAGTACAGATTTATGTAGGAATGAAATTTGTGGTTTATTCTTAATTGATCATTGAAATTGCCATGTATGCTATTGTTTCAAGAGTAGTTATCTGGCCTTTCTATACCTTTTGGCTTATTTGCTCATTTTAAGAAACTTTCTATAAGATGTGTACCTTTTTTCTTGGTCTATAGGTTCGTATCGACTCTGAATACTCTGCAGAAAACTTTAGTCCCTTCACAGCACATGTTTATTGAAATCAGTGAACAAGTTCAAATCAACATAATAACGGTTAGACGCATTTTTTCAATGATAAATAATTGCTTTTAAATTGTTTTTTTTCAATCTCATTAACGCCTTAGATAAAGATACCCTTCATAATTGTATACACCTATAACCTTACTTCCAAAAGGCCAAATATATTTTTTAAAGACTGATTTCACCTACCATCAACACATCCAAGAGCCTTCAGTTCATCTATAGTCTGGGTCCAAACACGGAACATCAAGATTTCCATTATGGAAGTCTTGTTCTTTTCGTCTGATGGAGATCTAGAGAACAAAGCATTAAGGTATCAACATTGGTTGTGGTTTTGTGAATTTTGGATTCTTTATCATTTAATCAGCTCAACCGAAAAAAACAATAACGTGACTATACACCTTGATTTTGGATCTATTTGATTATGAAAGTTCATAAAGATATTGCGTGGATATATAAATTCAAAACCTCTTAAAGAATAACATTGATCAGAACTACTTATGTTTGTCTAAAAAAAATCAAAAACGTTTGCTTATGATTAAATCAAGTTATTCTGATGACATAAAAATGATTCACATTATTCAATAATGCCTTTTCCCACTTGTAACTGATTTGGATTAAGGATTGTGTTCTTAGCTGACTAAAGCACAACAACTATAGCTTTAGCTTAAAATCCACTATTGTATCAACTCACCTGGCTATGTGAAGTGGGTGTTTTTCCGTGACATTGTCAGCCTTGTGAGTGCTGTTAAGGTCGCTCGTGAGCACGGTGCCGTCCAGGGAGAGCTGGATACCCGTTACGTGATTCCAAGAGGCGTCCACAGTATACCATCTATCTAGATCTAACGTGACACTGTAGATGGACCTCCACACCTGAATAACAAAGGATTTCACAGGTAGAAAAATGCATCTCCCAGAAGGCTATCTATGGAAAATATACAATTGTAACATAAAGTATTTAGTTCACTTTTAAATCTCTAGGCTCTCAAAGCTATAGATAAAAATAGAACAATTAAAGAATATAATTAGTCATTAAGTATCACAAACTTTTTTCTTTTAGGCTGTGAATTCTAACGTATGTTGAATAAAATGAATGTACTTTTTAAAACAAAAAGAGGCCATTTAACACAACAATATTATAAAAGGTCATCGAATATACATTACTAAAAAAAAACATTGTTATCCTATGAATCACGTCACTCACCCAAACTCCATCTTTAACCCAGAAGTTAAACTTTCCATGGAAGTAGTACAAAGAAATGCCTGTAGAGTTAAGCAGGTCACCACCACTGGATAGCAAAAAGTTTGGCTGCACGTGGAAGTCCAGGTACCTGAACACGAGACGGTACGTCAGGTTGCTGGTGCACGCTGTGATGTCGTCCACACAGGGATGTCCAGTGTTGCTGACCTCCACATATTCGCCCTGAGTGTCCAGCACGAGCAGGACATTCTGACCGTCCCGTTCCACCGTCACGTTACCGTAAGACTTATAGGTGCCCAGCGAGGTCACCACCTCAGTTTGGGACGCCGTCATGTTCAGAAAGTTGAAGTCCAGTTTCGAAGAATGACACGTCACCTTGGACTTGCTGGACTGCTTCACAGCTGAAATTGAAGAAGTTATAATTGTGCAGGTATATGCAGGTTTAAATGTCGTTTTTTTTAATCAACATATAAATATCATCATTCAATTAAATGTTGCATTATGAATTGATTGATTTTGCCGGGTTTTATAAGTCCATATAATATTGAGAGATTAGTTATATAATATTGACATATTAGTTCTAAATCAAGGATAGGGGTGTCAAAGAAGACTTGTCGGGAAAATGCGAAAAAAAAGACATGAAAGAAAGAGACATCTGTCATGAGATGGTACTCAAAGAGATGCAAACAGGGAAACTTGGAGAGCGCTAGTTGCAATTATTGTCTCATGCGCCAGCCGGTCGAATAGTATTGGGTAAGTGAGTTCTACAGCCCGTATATTTCCCAAAAAGTGTCATGTTTTTACGCAGGCCTTTGATTTATGTTTAATATCCATGTTAATAATTTCAATTCATGAATTAAAACTTACTTGTAAGTCCTGCTCTTTGCAAATCCGTGAGATGCAGATGCACAGTCAGTATGCTCGTCACCAGTATAGTGGTCGTGGTAGTAGTCGCATTTATTGTTACTGAGCCAGGGATGCATCCCAGACAAAGAGCCGAACCTCCAGGTAGTGGTGTAGAAGGTGAAACCTGATGCCCTGTGGTGCTTGGTGCAGGTGAAGTCTGTCCATTGTTTGTGTTGGAGGGAGCAGTGCTCTGACTTGCACCAACGCCAGACGGTCTTGTAGAATGCGTGTTTGTGCTGGACTGCTGTGTCGGCTGGGCAGAGGAAGATGTTTGGGTGATAGGAGACTTCGGAACACTCGGCGCTGTTTGAACTCCAGTGGACCCTCCTAACAGTTGCCCGTCGATCACAAGAGATGCGCCTGAAGAGGGACTGAACGTGACGGTGAGGTTATGCCAAGCACCCTGCTGCCAAGTGAAGGTTGCATCCACAGTCCAGGTGAATGTGCTAGTCACGACCTGGAACGTCACCTTGTGCTTGATACGATCGTATGTTAAAGTTAAGCCTGTGAGAAGAAAAGTAAGGGTTAAGTCTAAAATGTACTGCTATGTTGGTTTCCTATTAAAATGCGATATTCAAGGGTTATATAATACAGCTGAATTGAATGATATAGGCCTAGCACAAAACTACCAATATACTTAAATGCAGGCAATCGTTTCTTTAGAATCGGTAGGATTTCAAGATTGACGAAACATGGAGCGAAAAGAAAAACAATTGGGAGATTGCCAACCTTGTCTCCCACCCATCTCCTGAACTTCTCTTGAAAAATCACCTATTTTTGCCAGACATTACACCTACCTATATATTGGAAAAGTATTTTATCGCCTACAGGTATCCTACCATGTATTTCTCTTTTAGTTCAATCAATTTATAAACTCTATGATGCACTGTAGCGTACCTTGAGATCCCGTATTTCCAGCATTATTTGTAGCAATGAAAGTTTTATCATTGGTGATATTGGTCAAGCTCAACTGCACTGTGAGCGTGAACCCAGACGCGCACTGCCCAGGGTTTTGGACACACGGGTCTGCAGGGAGGGTCACTGAGCCTCCGTTGGTCAGCTGTATGGCAGTGGTGTTGTTGCCAGCGTTAACCAAACTGACATTGCCTTGAGCAGTAAGCGTGGTACTGTTATCTGTTGTCGTTACGGTGTTGTTTGTCAACGTCAGAAACTGAACAGGCTTGGACACGATCTGAGACTCTGGCAGAGAAAATGTCAGTGTCATTAACATTCTTTTAGTTTTGATAAACAGCATTTTATCTCATATACATAGAACAAAAATTTAATTGATATTTCTAAACATAAGTGATATTTTAAATCTTAGAAGTCAAGATTTCAATTCACTCCCAAAATAAATAGGCGAAGTTTGCGATTCATTAAAAATGAAAGTGTCTCGGTTTAATTTCGTCGTGATAGTTTACGAGTAGTAAGCTTGCCACAACGTTGCACTTAAGACCCAGTTTAATAAAAGTCGTTTTCGTTTTTCGACAAACTGTATTTAAGCGTGATGATTATTTTTACTTAGAAAAAAATATACATTTCTAATTTTTTCATGTTTTCTTCTTTAAATTCTTTTTCACAATAGGGGAAGGCGTTTAAAGACATAATCATCAAACTTTGAAATGAAAAAAAATAGTGAAAAGACTTTTATTACTTTCTGGCGTCAAATTCAATTTTGACATAACACATTTATTAAAAGCAAGTACTATAAAAGTGTATACATTATACAAAATGGAAGAACAATTTTAATTTGTAAAGCTAGTAAACAGTGTAATAAATAAATCAATAAACATTATCGCATCATTCAAAAAAAGTTGATATAGCCTTGAAGTCGACTAATACAAGGTAAGTGTCACCCAAAACCGTTAGTTTAATATATCTCAGAGCATATTCATATTAAAATGTTAGCACAACTAGCAAGATAACAAAAATACAAAATATTCCAATTGATGAGCATTCAATGCGCCAGCTTATGATCATGAAAACAATCAATTATCTTCTTTTTAGCGAATATTGTAACAAGATTATTCATGTGAAACGTTCCATGGCATTGTTTTCATTATCAAAACTCCCTGGTTGAAATTGATATGAAAAAGTACTCTAATTTGTTCTTTATAAGAAATCTCATTTTGAAATTATTAATAGGCATACTATAGACGCAAGCCTTAGGAATAATTTGTTTTTTGACTCAGTTTCTTTAAATAAAAATAATGGTGTGTCTTTTATTATGAAATTTCTAGTATTCACCTTCATATAATTATGCCCGTTAATACTTAATTTTAGAACAAAAAACAAGTAAGATTTTATTTTATTTTATTGCATTTAGGTCTTAGCACTTCTTTCGGGCAGTCATAATTAGAAATCATTTATATATGTAACGCTTTACAAAGATTCAAAATACAATCTACTACATTAAAAATGAAACATGCGATGTACAAGGCTGCAATATATAAAAGGGAAAATATAGCGATTTCAGCAATAATACTATATTGCTTCACAGAAAGACATGCTGCATAAATATAGCGATATCATCAATGCTTAATAAAGTACAGAACATTAATTTGTTCTATACTATATAGTTTAGTGGGATTTTAGTTGTTGTTTGTTGTTTTTTCTTGTCCTTGTTTTTTTTTCTTTTTCTTTTTTTTTTGAGGGGGGTGTGGGGGGTGTGGTGGTGTCATACCTCAGTATAAATGGAGGTTTCTTATGTTAGTAAGCAAAAAACATTTACGTTGCAGCAAGTATGTCGAAATAGCTGAAAGAATAGTATTACCAACCCAAAGCGTATAAAGGATCTCTATGTCGAAGTCATGAATATTGGGAAACTTACTTTTCAAAATCTGAGCAGCCAAAAATTGAAAATCATCTCTCGTCAAAAAAATCTTGAACGCGTTTAAAATGGGAGCATTCAAAATTTTTTTTCGTATAAATTGATACGAAAAAACGCCTTGAAGTTACAAGGATTTGTATTTGAATTTTCAAGACATAAACAAATTACCGAATCTGTATAAGGTTAGCGTGGATGGAATTTTTCACAACGCTTTTTTATTTTATCGAGCCCAAACACGTTTTTGGTATGTCGGTCTAAATGGCGCATATTTCATGATTGGTCTACCTGAAGAAAAGGAGCATCACCTACTACTATTTGCTTTAGAGTCATGCGAAACTAAAATTTAAAGCTTTACCCTCGTTTAATATTAGTATGTTATTTATAGAACTTGTCAATACCACTTTATACTTCAACACAAGGATGTTGATATCTCCTATATTACCTTGAATTTTTGATAAAGCGCAAAACTCAACAAATAAATGCAACTTACATTAATTTTGCTAATAACATTAAAGGCATTGGCTATGCTAGCTATTAAATTCCACAAGTGGAAATCTCGAGCTCTGTTCTGTGATTCAGACTTACTGGTGAGTTCGCATCGATTTCCATAAAAGCCCGGCTCACATTTACAGCTGTTCTCTGCTATGCACGTCCCATTGTTCTGACAGAAGTTTGGTGCACACAGATCTGGTGAAAACGATATAACTTTATACTTGTTTAACGGCATTGAGAACTTTTTCACCTCTTCGTGATCAATATGACAATATGCTTGGTGCGTCATTTGTTCCTCTATAAATCATCAGAATTTACGCCCTAAAAGTTCACCTGGCTGTCCATTTTATGTGATAAAACTTCACGTGAGTTTACAAACTTCCAGTTCTGGTCCGTATCTTCATGTCACATGTGGCATTGGAGTTCATTTGCTCTCAACTCATTTCTGTCCATATCTTTCTACGCATGTTGATGGAGTATCAGCATTGGTTTAAGATAATTGAAATTATGCTATAAAATTAATTAAACTCGCCAACGACACTACGCCTGGAAGACAAAATAATGTTCCTCTTACAGTTACTTAAATTAAGTATTTTTAGCCGTTTGTTGGCGTTGTACAGGCAAATAAAATGAGAGGGAAGATTTTCGATAAACTTACCTATTGGATCACACCCTAGCAGCTCGAACCGCGTGCAGGCATTACCAGTGGAATTCAGGACATACATACGGACTCGATCTGTCACCACCACAGGTTTTAGGCTCGCCAAATATGCCACTGTTGCGTTTTTCATAACAGGTAATCTCTGGAGAAAAAACAGATGTCATTGTAGATTTAATATAGTTAGAATGCTACACACTTACGACGCCATTGTTTTATTCCATCAGTGAAATAATGCAGTTAAAAGGTTGATCCTTTTGTTTTAAAGACTAGCAGTTTTTTCACTGCCTGAGACATAGAGAATTTGAATGTTACCAGAAAATAAATAAACACACAAATAATAATTTACTTTCGATTTGATAACGTTGCCAAGGCTAGCCAGTATAAAATACGTACCCTGTTATACTATGAATCAATGGAAAATGTGAATGACTGATAATTTTTACTCTACCCCAAACACTTTCGGGCTGGAACTGTTCGCAGAAAGATCGTTGTATTCCAGGCGCACGATTTCTGCATAGTTTGCTGGTATCACTGTCGTGTCTATACGTTCTGGAACCTGGGTGGGAGAATGAGATTTAAAGTAATACGGAAATTTGTTTAAAAATACTATATTCCTCTGTTATTTGTCGTATATGCTAATAATATAATACATATGAGTCATGATATATTTCATGGTATATACAGAAACATTGTATCACAGAATTTAAAAACTGTGTTCTCAGTTGTTATGATGATTCAAACACAATTACTGTTTTTCACTCGAGATGTACCTGGAAGCTAACGGCAGAAATGGCCATGGGTCTTGGTAAGGTCACCTCAATCCATGGGTCTGGATCTGATGAATCGGCGCACCAGGCACCGTCTTCCATTCCTGAAGGTATGATTAGCGTTAAAATAATACTGCCATTTTGTTCTTTTCACAGCTTAGAAAAAGTACTTATCATTTCACTCATGAATGTTTTGATCTCTAAGTTCTGATTGAAAAATGTCATTTCCGATCTAATGTTTTCTGGGGAAGGGGGTCTCTCTCTCTCTCTCTCTCTCTCTCTCTCTCTCTCTCTCTCTCTCTCTCTCTCTCTCTCTCTTTCTCTCTCTCATTTTCTCTCTCTCTCTCTCTCTCTCTCTCTCTCTCTCTCTCTCTCTCTCTCTCTCTCTCTCTCTCTCTCTCTCTCTCTCTCTTTATCAGGTAGAAAAATACACTACTAAATTTGGTTTTTCATGTACTCCACAATAATCAGCACTCTAAATAAAATGATTCGTTCATCCAAGGCATATTGATATGAATACCTTGATCTATTTAGGAACCAACCTTTACAGCAATCTGCGCGGGACATTTCTGTCCCATGGCCCTGGACACTTGACGATGCGGAGATCTGACCAGGACGGATCGATCCGTCACTCATTCCCAGAGGGGTGTTGCAAACTGTGAAATACGTTTTAAAACAGATTGATAGAAAAGTGCATCCATCATGATTGGATAACCATCATCTGCAGAAAGTGTTTCAATACGGTTTAGTTTATAGTAATTTTATTTATCACAAATTTATTTATTACATATGACATTAAAGTTTCCAATTTTAAATTTAATGGTATTCGATATCGTTGATGAAAGAAAAAAAAACGAAAATTAATAACACAAGAAATCCATTTTTTGGTAGTTTGAATTTAAACAGCATTTGAACATAGACATTTTCATATGCAAACCTGGGACCCATGTTGCTGTTGTTGTTACTGGAGCCAATGTTGTTGGCGCTGCAGTCGATGTTGGCACTTGCGTTGTCGTTGGCATCGGAGTGGTGGTTGCTGCTGGGGTAGTTGTTGGTGCCACGGTCACAGTAGTTGTCGTTACCACTGCTGGCGTTGTTGTTGGGCCCGAAGTGTCTTAAAAAGTAAATACTATGTCGGTAAAAACCAAACTGCCTTATATACATCGCTAACATTGTGCTTTCCTACTCAGTAGACTGTAACACCGAATTTATTGAATGCATTGTTGTAGTAAAAGTTATCCCTAGTTTTGACATGGCTATAACGACAAAGCAAGACTTAAATTCTTTGTCTATAATATTAACATTTACATTACATAAGTAAAACAAAAAGACATTTTTCGCATAACTATGCTTTCTATGCTTTCGAGTGCTGTAAATAGTCATGTTTAAACTTCGGGCTTAGAAAGGTTTGGGCAAAACTCCATGAATGCCCCGGTGTACTGTTCAATGTTTGTCTTCAGTAAAATCAGATGAAGAACTTTTACATACAGCAGTACTTTACATTATTATCTAAAAAGACGTTACCTAATAGTCTTCAGTTTTGCTTGTTTATCTAAAATAAAGCTAGTAAAACCAGGATAGCTTAAAAAATGAAAGAGTCCTTAGGGTAGCAATATTAAAATACTCATGCACTTTCCTTTCAAAATGTGACAAATCTTACCTGCCCATGAGTCATTTAATATTGTTTCCTAGTCTATTGAGTCTATATTCTCAGATACTGTCCTTAAAACACGACCATTTTCATTAGGATTACCCATTTAATGTTGAATAACCCTACGTAGCTTGTGGAGTCTAGCTCCTCATAATTCGCGGGTCTATATGCCTAATATTGTTATTGCTTTCTTTAACGCCTCGCAGTTACAACATTATGCCATTCAATCCGCGATAGGTTCTTAAATCATTATAAATCTGAAGTATCCCATGAATAACTGAATAGCTTGACCTATTTTGTGGATTTCAGCTGCTCATATGTGTTATTAAACCATGCCGCGCCATTGAATGTTTTTATTAACTCAAGCTATTTTGTTAGTGTATGCAGAGAGAGGGGAAGGGTGCGAACTGACGTAATTGAGCGTTGGCCTGGGGATTGGGTGTTCCCCAGTTCGAAACCCACGATCGGTCAAAATGTATTTATCGGATTTTGTCCTTTACTGATTCGGTCAGTGTCAGTATAACATGCCCGACTGAAACGTGTCTCTGTACGGCAACGTGTAATATTATCAAGGGCCCGTCCACACCAGTGCTGACGTTCGACGCTAAGCAACACAAACAAACAAAGAAACAAACCTAGTTTGTGGAGCCCGGCTCGGTTGACGTCCTGCACAAACAACGATACTGTGAGAACGGCCTTCACCTTCAGTACGGCCAAGGTCGTCACGAGCGGGCTTCCCAGGGTCAGCTGGCTAGGCGAAGATCCAGTCGGTGCCCGCCCACCAGCCAGGAAGGAGGAGCCGATGATGTGGTCCTTCTCCAGCAGCACGAGTCCCTGGCTGGGGCTCCACGAGATGGTCAGCTCGTACCTGGTCCACGGAAAAAAGTCAACATATGAGTGCAGCGAATAGTAAATCATAAAGTGTGGCGAGTGCGGTGAATAGTAAACCGATGCGTAAACTGACGAATGCAGCGAATAGTAAACTAATATGAGTAAACTGACGAGTGCAGCGAATCATAAATTGATGAGTTAGCTGACGAGTGCAGCGAATAGTTAACTAATTAGTAAAGAGATGAGTGCATCGAATAATTAACTAATGAGTGTGGCGAAAAGTAAGCTGATGAGTGCGGCGAATAGTTAACTAATGAGTGTGGCGAAAAGTAAGCTGATGAGTGCGGCGAATAGTTAACTAGTGAGTGTGGCGAAAAGTAAGCTGATGAGTGCGGCGAATAGTTAACTAATGAGTGTGGCGAAAAGAAAGCTGATGAGTGCGGTGAATAGTTAACTAATGAGTGTGGGGAAAAGTAAGCTGATGAGCGAATAGTAAACTAATAAGTAAACTGACAAGTGCAGCGAATCATAAATGTGATGAGTAATCTGATGAGTGCAGCGAATAGTTAACTAATGAGTGCGGCGAATAGTAGACCAATGAGTGTGTGGATAATCTCAATGTGAAAATGTTTGCATATATGGGTTGGTTTAGGAAATGGAGGCTTAACTTACAAATTGGCAAAGTATGTTATTTTTTTGTTAGATTTTTATACGTTTATACGACAAACTTATAGTATATCATGCATTATAACCATGCATAATAACAATAATTACAGTGATTGAGTACTATTCATCATTTACTTACAAAAGACCGAGGATATCATTTGAGCATTACAGACGTTGAGAAGTCCATTTGTAGATGTCATTTTTAATATTTGAATTTATAGAGGTCCCATGTGAGGACTGAAATTGATTTCTTTTCAAGAGTTTAAAATATTGCATATCCCTGTATGATATGACGTTTATACACATTAAAACCACTACCTTTGCGTTTGTTGCATTTGTCGTCTTTAAAATATTCGATGATATTGAAAGATAAAAAATACTTTCAAAGCTCTAACGTTTTTCTCAAATAGAGTTTGTATGCTATGACGGAAGATATTTACCATCTATTAGCAACCAGTGTAAATGTTTTGGTGACCACCCATGCCTTTGTTGAGGTCCCGACAAACGCTGTGACCTGTCCCTTCTGGAAGAACAGGGCGATACCTGGGGTGTTATTCTCTAGAGCTCCACTGGTCAGGACCATCTGTTGTCCAGAGTTTACTTGTGAGAAGCTGTTTGGATGGGGGGGAGAAGAAAAAAGCCCTTTAGATGACGTTACATATGAGCATTCCAAACACGTTCTTTGTGATCTTCAGATAGAGCGCATTTATCTGGATGTGTGAAATCTGTTAGATGCAAAGAATTTTTTAAAAACTAATTTTATTTTTTTATATTAACAAAATAGCGGTAAAAAAAACAAATATATTTTATTTCAATTTAGGTAACTGACATCTTTTAATTTTTTTAAATTAGTAATAGTTCTATACCAATTTCATAATCCTGAAAAGTCATTTATTGACATGGGATCATCAACTAAGAATCGATCTAAAGGCCTACTCCTATTCGACCCGAATCACTAGTGACTGGATTATCTTTTTTTCAAATGTTCAAATTTGTAAGGTATATATAATTTTCTAATTCAGTGTTGTTTTTTCATATTTTTCGTAATTTATTTAAATTGATACTAGCCGTACCTGACAGTTACGGAGATAGTAAAGCCAGACGTGCATTTGTCGAGGTCAGCCAGGCAGGGATCGACGCTGGGGCTGGTCAGATCAATGTAGCTGCCGGCGGGGATCACCAGGGATGGGTTTAAAAGATCACTATTGTCCATGGTCACTTGCCCGTGGAGCGTCAGGTTCAGCGATGTGGTTATCACAGTCTGCCGTACGATGGTCACGAACTTGAAGCTAGTCACTGGGATGTTTTGCTCTGAGGGAGGAAACAAATATTGGCTACGTTACAATGTTGTATTGGGAACAAGCCGGTTGAAGGGTAGAGCTATGGGCTTGTGTTGCGGATGTCCCCGGTTCGATATCACGATCGGCCGAATTTATTTGACGGATTTGTTTACTATTGGTCAGACAGGTGTCTATATGATGTGACCGGCTGAGACAAAGGTCCTGGTATCTCCATTATGTCTTGGTGTGCCAGCACGTAATTCTGTCAGACAATATTCTGGCGCCTGATCACGATGTAGTCTGATTTCTGACGTTGCGTTAGATAAACCAACCAAACACAAACTTTTAAATCATTATTTTTAACATTTCATGATAGATAGTTTTTCTTGTGGTCGATTGGACTATAGAGTTTAAAATAGTATCCCCTTCTGGTTGTTTGCCATAAGAGTGAGAGAGCAACAAAAATGACACGATTATTGATCAACTTAAATTCTCCATATAGGATTAAATATGTTCAGTAGAGGGCAAAAGAAATAAATATTTTTTTTATTAATTCTGGGTTAAAATTATTCCATTAGTCCTAACTTATTTTATTCTGGTTGTTTATCATAAGAGTGAGAGAGCAACAAAAATGACACGATTATTGATCAATTTAAATACTCCATATACGGTTAAATGTGTTCGGAAGAGGGCAAAAGAAATAAATATTTTTCTATTAATTCTGGGTAAGAATAAAAACATAACAAAATGTACTTATTCGCACAGAAAACAAACACTGCATCTAACAGGCTCAATCAGTTAATTTCATTAGTAGCAACATAGTTTGGGTCCTACTCTTATTATATATTTTTAAACATAGTTTTTTTTTTTTCGTATATTATCTGCAATCTCGAGGTTTGTTTTAGTTTTTACGGCACGTCAACACATGAACGGCTATATTGTAAGAATGTCCACAGTGTGAGGTACAGAACGGTTTTGCGAACATACAAATTATACCCTCCATTAGTCCTAGCTTATTTTGTTCAACTCTTAAATATATATTTTGTTGAAATTGTAAATATAGTTACATAAAAGCACAGGGACTTTCCAAGTGAGCTTTCATTTAATTTTAGCTCGTAAGACAATAGAGGTTTCGTCTTAAAAAAAGACAACCAGATTTATCCCGCTAAAGCGTTATAAACCAATAAATGTTAACTAAACTCTAAAAAAATACAAAAAAAGAAAGTTGAATAAATTCTAAAATTACAAAATCAAGAGTTATTAATACCAAAACACATTATAGTAAAATTGAGAGTGAGCACTCACTGGTGAGCTGACACTGATTTCCAAAGAAGCCTGTTGCCGAACAGTCGCAGCTAAACTGACCAACACAAACCCCTCCGTTTTGACAGTAATTGGCAGGGCACAAAGCTGGAGATTGAAATATTTATATTCAAATAAATATTTGGTGCGCAGGAAAGGAGTCAAAGATTTAAGTTGGCTTTTTTTTTTAGATAGTTTTGTAATAAATAGAAGGAATCTGTAATATCTTTTTTAATCGTTGTGTGTGTGGATAAATAAAATATGCACAAAAAATTGCACATGTAGATTTTTTAACATAGTGTTAGTGTTAGAATAAAGGCATATATAATGCAAAATATGAGGCCCATAAAAAGGCTTATTTTTCGATATGGAGCTCTTTGTTCCCGTCGACGTTCATTATTCTGAGACTTAGGAGACGATAAGTTTAGAGAGAGCTTTGCGTTTTCCCACAAGGATGATTGGTGTAGGAAAGCCACAAGGCCTGAGAGCAGTTACAGAAGTATAATCATTAAAACAAAGAAAGGAGGAAAGAAGGCAGGTGTAAGTCAAACATAATAACACATCGAAATTATGGTCGATTTTTAAAGCATGTTAAAGAAAAACAGGACGATGTGCTTTCAATAATGCAGACGAAAAACTGATTATGTTTAGATACATAAGTTTCACATTTAAACACCCTCCTGAAGAATAAATATCGAAACATGTATATGTGGACATTGCTAGAGAAACTCCCACCTGAGACGTCAAATTCGCAAGCTCCAGCCGAAAACATGGGCTGCCCCTCGACCTCTTGGGCTCAATGCGAATGAGATCCGTGAACAGTGCTGGCTGCAAGCCTATATCTACAACTCGCACCGTGTTATTCGGTATGGCAGGTACATTCTAATTTAGAGATGAACAAAAATAACTAATCACCTTTCTGCTGTGTGTATTAGCATCTTTGAATTTTACAGCTGTGTTCAGTATAATTTTTTTATCATGAAAACAAACAAAAAATTTTACTTAAGATGAATTTTTATAATGTAAAGCATTATTTGCTTGTTTCTCTATGTTTGTTTTTTAATTATGTGCTTTAGTGTACTCGCTATTTTAAGAATAATATTCCCTTTATATCTTCACATCCTAAATCAAAAGTGATGTGATTGAATAGCAACACAAGAAGCAATAGAAACATTAAGTCAAATGGAATAACTCCGTAGAAGTTATTGCTCTTTAAAATTTTAATGCACTTAAACTTACAGCAATGAAAAAAACTTAATTTAAATGATTTATTGCTTTATTCAGAAACCTCAAACCACATTACTTTTGTCTCGAAACTTTAAAAACAAGTAATGCAACTGTCAAAAGTCAAAAGCTATTTTTTTTAAATAACATAATTCTATTATTACCTCTGCCACCGTGAGAACCGAGGAGAGCCCCTTGAGCCTGAATAGCAGATCAAAGCTGACCATAAACTTCTGTGGGACTTGGAAGTTTGCCGGGAGAGGCGGGCCGAGAACTGTTGGGGGCTGGATATGGATGCTCCCGATGGGCACTGGTTTATCTAGGTGGACCTCAACAAACGGATGAGCATCGTTCGGGTCAGGGCACCAAGCCTTGCCGAAATCGCCTAGACACGGATATAGATAATAGATAAACACGATCAAACATAAATAGTATTATATATGTAAAATCAAACATAAATAGTATTATATATATATATATATAACCTTGATCAAAATCGACTGAGTTAATGTTTGTTGTTACGCCTTAGGAAAGGGAAAAGAAATTCAATCAGTTCCACTTAGTTTCAAGCTAGATTACTCTAAAGCTTTTTTTTAAAGTGATATTTAATTTCGAGCTTATTTTAAACTCTGTAAACATTACTTAATGGAGAAATAAATTTAATGTAATACAAATTTGAGGTTAATATCCACAATTGTGCATTGGCAATGAATGTACTAAAGAAAAAGGGTGGTGTTGACAGTGGCGAGAGGAGACTCATGTTATTATCAAAGAGAAGGAGAGAGAGAGAGAGAGAGAGAGAGAGAGAGAGAGAGAGGAGATATAAATGTCGTTTACCCTGGCAGCAGCCGAATCGGATGTACTGCTTCTCGTGGCCGGGGTCACTGGAAGACACAACTATCTTGTCCAGTGGGAATCTGGACGGGTCTGAGATACCTATTGGCTTGCTGCAATCTGGCAACAAGTAGTGATGTGGGGCAAAGGAAATACATACACGTATTAGTGTGAAAAAAAAAATAATATGAGGGCATGATGGAATTACTACTGAAATTTATCTTTCCAGGAACGTTCAAAAACTCAATTTCATGCATTAAGGTGTTAGTATATAATTTATTTTTTTTAACCAGAAGAATTTTTTAAGTTTCCAACTTATCAAAGTTGATGACGTGCAGTATCTCTTTAAAGCCGAAGGGGAAAAAACGATTTTACTCGGTTGATAATAAAACTAGATTTGAAGGCATGAAAGTTCAGATCATAAAAAGTTCACTGTTTTTACAACAAAATTCCACAAAATTCCGAAAACTTTAATGATCAGAGATTGTCAGTTTTTATTTCAACAAAATAACATTGTCATGATTTAAGAAATTGAGACAGTCAGACATTAAGCTAGGCCAAAGAATGATAACTTACGAAGGTCATTTACAGCTGCAGATGAACCAAATATACTCCATGTTGCAATGAGGAACCAACAGAATCCTGCGTTCTGTATTCTCACCCCCATGACTTTCTCTTCAATATTTTTCGTCTGCGAAAAAACGAGTTTAATGCTAAAATTCAAAAAAAATAAACGTTTGGATTAACTGCTCATTGTCATTTACATGTGCTCTAAATAAATAAGCTATGATAGCAAAAATTATTCTCATTATGCGACGAGGAATGTTTCAAACCCCACCTAGTATGTATTTGTACTGTTTTTATGAAATATTCAATTTACCTTTAACTAGCCTATTATTCAGTTTTAAATGTTATTTTCTTGAAAAGGAGCTAACGAGAAATCCCTCATCACGAGAATGTGTATTCCTACAAATGTTTCTTGTATTTAAGATTATCGAGTTGCTGTACTCTAGAGGAAAATATTTTGGGTGGTGAATGCGGAAATAAAGAGATATTTACAAACCAAAGTAGCAGTGATGTATCTTTAATACTTTTGTATTTTTAGAATAACTATGTGGAGCATGAACATGGCGTAATAACTGGTAGGTAATTTTTACAAACCTTATTGAAATTATATTCTAGAAAACTGAAAAATATACATTATTTACAAACTACGTAATAATTGTTATAATTATGTAACCCGATGTTTATATCACGATTCTAAGATCGTATGTCGTGACCTCTCTATTTTAAATCACTATCGACGATTTGTAGGTTTATCTCTGAGGTGACAAATATATCAAACGTATACGGTGTATACGCCCAAACGAGAAACAATTATCAGATAACGCAGCATTGATCCCTTGACTGTTGCCAGGACTACGCTATGCTTAAAGGAATGCAGATTAATATTACCAGTGTGCGTATATGTGTGTGTATGAGGGTAGGGGTATTAAGTAGCTAAACTGTTCTTGTCTTCATAAGGGTTCCAGGTGCTGATAATACAAACCGCACAAAGGGTAGACACAAAAGATTTCAGTAAGAGGCCAGGAAAGTGTGTGGGTGGACCTGGGGGTCTTGTCCTCCCACTGATACAACCAGCCCCATGTATGACGCGGTTGGGGACTGACTGGTCTGACAGCCAAACTTACACAAGCGTTGGCCGAGAACTGGGGGCAAACTCATGAGGTCATCACTGGCCAAGCACGATCTGTTAATTTTTCTATCTTTCTAAACTAAGAGTTTCAATATGACATACATAGTTTAACATTGCATTTGTTCGTGTCATAAGAATAGGCTTCCCTTTTACCATTTTATATATTGATTTAATTGTATCATAGCTATATTATGTCCCTGGTGTTTAACTTCTTTTTTAGGTTTATTCCAAAATGTCAAGGTTTGCTAAATTTTTGGAATCATTTTTTGTTCAAAGTCCTAAGCAGTTATCGATGCTGATTGATAGATTTTAAAAGTTCTACCAATAATGGAATGGCATTGCCCGCGATATCAGTTTCCATTCAAAGCTTGTGGCAGTTTGTGAGCAAGGCAATTATTTACTGGTCAAACGTAACCCTGATTATATTGTATTGACATTTCTTCAAATCTGAACCAATGAAAAGTGACTTAAAACATCGTTTCTCAACAGTCCTATAGACTGGTTAGAAAGTTGGTGTATCCATTAGGGGATCTTACAGTATCAGTGTTTTAATAACATGTATTTATCTCGTTTCAAGTTTTTGCTTTGAAAAATGCAACCCATAAGCAACCTATTAGCAACCCATTAGCAACCCATAAGCACACATTTTTATCATTAAAAACCCTAATGGTTCATCTTTTTAGCAATTGCGTATTCTACACATGGTTGGCATCTTCTATTCTTGCTTCGATGGGTAACTTGAAAAGATGATTAGCTTGATGTCCCTTGAGCTCTATAAACCGCTAAATTATCAACTAGTCCTCGCAAAAATTACGGGGTTAATCTTTCACAGAAATGAAAAAAAAATGCGGCCGTTGATTGAATTTATCTATAAAATACAGAAAGCAATTTTTGGATGCAATAATCTTTTAGCGGCCCCAAAAATCTTAAGCATGTTGTATCAACTCGTAAAATCTCTTCTTGTTTTCAAAGTGCGAAATATCATGTTTTGCAAATGACGCCCGCAGGTCATACCTCATAACTGAATAACCTAGTTTAGGCATGTCCATTGCAAAAAAGCATTGACATACAAGCAGCACAACAAAACGTCAGTTTGATATGCTCTTAAATAGGGGACATTGTGTCTTGGGTGCAATATTTGTCCGTCGTATCGACAAAATTTGTCTAATCATTTTAAGTTTTACGACTTGGTTTAAGCATATTTTCGTTTGGAAAACGTGTAAAATAGAAAATATGATATGATCGTTGTCATGTTGTCAACTAACATCTAGAAATCTAAAAACAAAATAAAATATTGACTTCATGTGGAGTTGAATTTTCTTTCTCTTGGTAGTATTATTATTGTCAAAAATTGTAAAGAAACATGGGTGGTGCTTGGGGGTTTATACCAATATCATTGTAACTATGCTGTAGAGAGTCTCTTCTTATTCTTAAAAGCAATGCCTTCTGGGTTTTATCAAGAATATTTCGAATAAATTTGGTTTCGAGTTTAGGTTGAAATAAAACGTCGTTAAGGTATTTATTTATTTTAATAATGTAGGAAAAGGTAATCAGATGAACACATTTACCGGTTATTAACACCTTAGATTTATATGTTTGTTTCGTCAACAATGATCTAAGTGTGTGATATATATGGAAAAAAAGGTCCATGTCCTATTTTTCTTTGAATGGATGCCATAAAACTCACGCCTATGCAAAAATACACACGATCAGAAATGGTAATAGACACAATTATTCTCATGTTTTTAAGAATCATTTTATTCATCAGTCTTTTTTCCTATTACGTTATTTTGTAATCAACGTTTAAAAATGTATCTTGTCAGGCTAATTATGACGATTAACTTACTGACACTTTTGTAAATTTTTTAAATGATATTAATTTATGGACAATGAATAAAAAACATTTCAGACGTATTTAGAACAAATTTGTTGTTTTTGTTGTTGTTATTATTATTATTATTATTATTATTATTATTATTATTATTATTATTATTATTATTATTATTATTATAAAATTCATATTAAAATTTTTAAGAACATTTTTTAAGGTTTAACAAAAAAAATACATTAACTGTAAAGCAAAGCCTGATTTTGAATACAACCGACTCTAGTGGTCACTATATTTACCTTGTATTTCTACAACAGGCGGGGGTCAGTAGCGATAGCCTATCCTCGGTCCGCCTGAGATGACGGAGTTCTATACTGCCCAGTGGACTCCCGGCTTCTAGCCTGCAAGGGGAGCAGCCCTATCAGACAAGGGATTTATATATCGTGCCTTGGCAGGTTCAATGGTTGTGTTCTTTTTATCTCACTCTATTGGCACTGGCTGGACCCATATGTGACCTTCTGATCAAATTGTAAAGTCCCCCAAGTCACTCTAGAGATTTGTATTTGGGTGTTGCCTCTACCTAGCAAATTCTGAGATTATCTTGAGACTGGTGATTAAATGCTATGGAACTTCTTTCCTTCTGAGAACACGGCTTCCGGGAGTAAAGAGGGTGAAAGTGTATGGTGTCATAGCATGATATTGTTTGACAAAAAACGTCATTTGCTTCCAACGCTAATATGTATTGGGTAACATTTCTCAAGAGCTTTACATGTTTTAAGAAAAGGAAAATGAATTTAGATAAATCAAACGAGTAATGAAATAATGTTTCCTCCGTATATAAAGTTCAGAATCGATAGTGACACCATTTTAACCCTTGTGGTTTAATTGGTGTAAATAGACAGTATAAATTATGATCATAATAAAGGTCTTTTTTTCAGGGAAATTACGTTCATGGTCTTCTGTTAAAAACAATTTTCGGTCTCCTTTCAATAATATTGCTACGTGGAACTTCCCGTTTAAGTCAACTTGAGTCGGACAAAACGAATATTATCTCTCCAATTTAACGCCTCTTGGATTACAAGACTCCGGCGTGGGATAGCCGCGGTCATATATTGTAATGACTTTAAAATATTATTCCAATACCTCTATAAAGGATTTCCCTTCTCTATCTTTATTTGTTGTATGACTATTTGTTGTTTGTTTTTTATATTTTCTTTTCTAGTTCATCAATTTCCTGAAACATGCTACACAATCTTTATGTATTGTGTTGTTGTTTTTTTACATAAATGACTTTTTATGAAAACGTTCGCTATGTTGAAATCCCTTTGGGACTGAGAGGCCATATGGACCAGTTATGTACGCTTAGCTTTGGGAGCATTGTGAGAGGGTAAACATAAATATAATATGGTTTCAAACTACCCATTCACATACTCCAATAACAATTTTCAAAAAGATTGTAGGTATTGTGGGACAGTTACTGCGTAATTCGTGCGTTACAGCAAAATACTTTTAAACGTCGACTGTTTTTTTTTTTTTTTTGTTATAATGTATGTAGGTTAAGATATCGTGCTGCATTTAGACAGGCTGAAGATACACTCAAATATTCTAGCACTGACCACTGAACTATAAGATAAGAAGACAAATGCCTGTACATAACCGGCAGATAAATTGTGTCTTCACAAAGAGTCTACAAAGTGTCTTGAGCCACAAATCAGTGACAGAGGTTTAAAGGGGTTTTGACAAGTGATCTCAGGATTATTAAGGTTCTCTGTCTAATTTGGTCTGTGCAGTTCTGATTAGAAAATCTTGCAGCAGGCAAGTATAAATTACGGGTGTGTCTCTTAGTTCACAAACTTATACCAACCGCCCCTTACTCTCAAATCAAATTTACAGCCTGTCGATTTTCACAATGATATACTTAATTCTACAAGTACTTCATTGATTTGTACCTCTCTTCTCTATCACAGGGATGCATTTTTCTTTGTACGTCATTCTGCACTTCTGTTTGTTTGTCTCTTTTACTGCCGTATGTGTTTTGCTCATTTGCGTAATCGATAAATTATTTGTTTAGTTTTCTTTCTCTTGCTTTTTTCTGCCTGTAGTCATTATGTTTTGCATACGCAATCCGTATGCGTAATTTGCCTGTCTCTCTGTCTGTCTGTCTGTCTGTCTGTCTGTTTGTCTGTCTGTCTGTCTGTCTGTCTGTCTGTCTGTCTGTCTGTCTGTCTCTCTCTCTCTCTCTCTCTCTCTCTCTCTCTCTCTCTCTCTCTCTCTCTCTCTCTCTCTCTCTCTCTCTCTCTCTCTCTCTCTCTCTCTCTCTCTCTCTCTCTCTCTCTCTCTCACTCTCTCTTCATCTATCTATCTATTCTATGTTGCTTTTTTCCTCGGAGAAAATGGAAGTGTTATAAATTGTCAGCCAACATTGCAATTTTCAATACGATATTATTACTTTCATAAGAGACATTCCTAGTAGAACTTAAACAGAACAAATAGTATCATGAAGTAATAAACCTAGTTTTATGTAGTTTGCACAGCATGTTAATAACATTATTCAGTAGCTCAATATCCCGCGTGAATATAATGATGATTTGTTTTTCTTTCATCGTTGCAACATTATATTTAATAATGATAATGATTTATGCTAATTTAAATATCTATTTCTTATAGAGCGTTAAAATAGACTTTGGTGATCGGCAGAGACAACAGTCCTGGTATCCTCGCACTATCTCCGTGTGGCAGCGCGTAAAATTGTCAGACGTGTTTCTTAGGTTTGATCACGACATAGCATAATTGCTGAAGTTAGACGTTAGGAAACAAAACAAAAAAAATATATATATAATATTATCACAGCGTGTCTGTCTTGTTGTTTTTTTGTTGTTTTTTTTGTTTTGTAAAAACGTATCGACTATGGATCGTTGCCATATGTAAATCAATTTTTATACAATTTCCAGGTCATGGTCACTTGAAGTTCATTTTATATCGAGATACTTGAGTTCACAAACCTAAAACGATTCTTAGATCCGACACGCAAGTTACACCCTTGACTTCTTACGGATGCTTTCATAAGAACAGGTCAAGTCACCGAAATGATTAGAGTGAATACGTTTTAGCGTAATAAGAGTAACAGTGATATAAATATGTCTAATAAGCGATTCCCATGGTTAATTCAGATTGATACTCAGAGATAAATTTTTTTGTTCAGTCTACTCAGCCTAAACTGCAACCACGAGAAATGATCCAACGGTTCCCACGATTTAATGGTATAATTCACTTGGACTCTAATTGCGGTTTTGTTGTTAACCTCGGTGACTTAGCCTGCTAATTTTGGAAGCCTGGGTTCTTACAATACCCTTTATAAGAATGTAAGATTGAAGTGAACACACATTTGCGTGTATCCATTAAACTTTGTAAGCAGTAAGCCTTCTCAACTACTGGGGAGTGCGGTGTTCCTGGGGTAGAATATCGGCTTCCGACGCAAAAGGTCCGGGTTCGAGCCTTGGCGATTGCGCTCCCTACTGGTTGGGTCGGTGTCAGTATAATGTGACCGGCTGGGACAAAGTCATGGCATCCCCGCCCTGTCTCGTGTGTGGCAGCACATACAATTGTCAGACGTTGTTCTTGGGGTCCGTCTACGGTATAGCCTATATAGTGCTGATGTTGGACTTTAAACCAACTCAACAATAACTTCTCAACTACTAAGTCAAACTGTTCTCACTGTGTCTCATAGATAAACATTATAGACGTCTTGTACACTTTATTCATAGATTTGTTATTTTGGCCCAGCCTAGTGCACCGCATGTGTATTGTGTGATAGGCCATAACCAGGTGAACTCGCTCATTGATTTCACACAGCAAATAGAATAGGCGGCTTTTAGTTTGATGAAGACAGTCAAGTTGATAGGCGTAAGGAGTCGACCAAAGACTTTGGTCCAATGAATCTATTACTTGAAATTTAGTTAACAGTGATTTTTAACTTTATTTGTTTTACCTAAATTTTATTAATTTCTAAGTATAATACTGTATACAGAACTTCGGCTCCATATATACCTTTACAAAGACATGATGTGAAGTGCAAAGGTAAGTTAACTTTGTAAAAGGGCTTGTATGGTTAGACACCGGTTTGCATGCTTCTTAAGGCTCACTAAGAACAAAGAAGAGGACTGGCTAAGTTATACTAATTATTTTATTTTCTTTGAGATTATGTAGTGTATGATATTGTATTCTGCATCCATAAAAAGTCGTTTTAATCAAAGAGGTTATTCAGCACTATAATTCATATCCTTTGCCAATAACTTAAGTAATTTTTTTTTACTATTTTATCACTTATATCGTAAATGTTCTTTTTCTTTTTTAATCATAAGTACCGTACCAGTTGCGAACGCACGAAATTCGGACAAATCTGAAGGATTGTAGATAATTTAGAACTGTGCTAAAACTATAAAAAAAATTATCTGTAACTTTGAGGTGTTAAATTGTTTTCACGTAGAGAATGATGTACCAACTCTTTAGTACACTCATAGGAAATCGCTATATACTTTGCCTCCTCTTTTTATCGTTTGGTCGATATTTTTAATCTTGCTTGGACATTATTTTATAAGTCAAAGAAAATTGGTTCACATGTTGTTCTGTTATAGGCCATTGATTTTCTTAAAGTAGGCATAGTTTTATCTTCTGGATTTACAATATTAAATAAACAGTCTAACGAAATGATGCTGTGTGCGCGGTAGAATATTCGCGCCTTAAAAAGATCAATATTTATTGTGCGTGTACCGAAAATTCAAATATGTTGTTGAAGAAGGGGAGGAAGCAGTTGTATCTTTGTTCGTATATTTTAAAATATTTTGTTTTTGATTTATGAATTCGTTGGCCTTGTCTTCATTGTGGTGAAATGAAACATTTCCGTCAAAATAAATGTGCCCATAGAAATATACAGTCAAAATACCACGCACCTGGCTAATTGCTGTAGAGTTACCTTGTACGGTTTTAGAGGTTTTACACTGGGGCACTATAAATCTGAAGGACTTTCCTTCATTTTTGTTTGATGGCGTCAAGGGGAAACTTTTGCGAGATCTTTTAGGCTTTTGAAGAAGATTGCTAATTTCTTTTTTTTTTCCTCTCATGCTCTGGACTCTAGTTGAGTTGGGTTTACGTTGGCCGTTTTGTGATAAGTATTTTCATTTTAAAAGTTCGACATAGTGTCGTTGCATACTTTCTATTTCATTAATTTCAGCTGTGTAATGTTGGTCTCAAACTGCACTGCTGTTACAGTAGTTTAGTACTGAACAAAGTTTTATGACGTTTTTCTCTGTCATTTAGAAATCTATCAATTGGAAAGTTAAGATTGGGTTTGCCCCCACACGTTTGTCAGTCATGATCCTTCAAAGTCAGTTTATTGTTGGTGGTGTAACTCCAAAATACCTCGGGTTTTTTACTTTTTCTAACCTGGCGCCGTGGATTTGGAGTGTGAGTAGGATAGGTTTTTTTTATATTGTTTTAGCATTGTTTAGCATTGAAAGATGTCTTATTTAGTAAAGCTTTCAATATCCAAGATAAATCATCGAATCACAATATTTAAATATTAAGCAGGTTATTAGGAAACTTCTTCTACATAAATATAAAAACGAATTCTTTTGTCATTCACAGGTATTAAAAAGACACGTTCAAAAGTCAAGATCACGTACAGTTGCCATATTCATAGTCGTGTAGCGATTTAGAAATGTTCGATACATGAAAAGCACCAGAAGGGACAAGTTGCAAAAAACCCTGAAAATCACCGAAAAGACTAATGCCTAAAAGATGGCATCAGAAAAGGCAAAGTCTGACGTCTCTGGCGATCATAAAAATGAGCTAGAGGACCCAGAAGCCAACATGACTGAAGTGGAAGCTGCGACAACAAATAAAACTGAAAAGAATCGTGATGGTCTAAGTCCCTCCATAGAAAGTTGTACAAGTTCATTACCTGACCACACTTACAGCAAGATTTTAGATCTCTATGCAACAGTTGCGGTGAAAAGTCCAATTGTGTCGCCCAGCGAACAACCCAATACGCTTTCCAATAATTTACCATCATATAACTACAGTCCCGAAAAAGTTATCAATGAAAATGATGAGGCACTTTTAGGACAAGCTCATGGACATACACAAACTTCGAAAGAGGAAACTGATAGTGAATATGATGAGGACGACTCTAAAATCGCTGATACTGTTTGCGACGAGCTAAAACATTGCCTGGAATCAGACTGTCGAATAAAACCTCGAATTTTAGAGGAACTTAAGATGCTCACTGATGAACTACCTTACTGTGAATGGGAACATCTTCTTGGCATAGGCAGTGAATTTGAAAGTGATATTTTAAATATGCTGCTATGTTCAGAAGAATATTACACAACAGAGCCTGAAGTTACGCCATCTACGGATAGAGGCACGGTTGCCAAGCTGCTATCGTCTAATCCTGCATTAGCACAAACATCTATAGGCACTACACCTCTTCCCAGTCAAATACTTCTCAAAAACACTGAATCAGGGTCTACACATAAGTACTATAAACCTCCATGTCAAAGGATAGGGTGGAAACTTCCGTTAAACGATCAAAACACAACTGTCCATAAAGCGGATAAAACTTCTTTGATTTTTAAAAAGTATGAACTTCCAAAAAATCAAGATAAGTCAGCATTCATCAGGATAAAGGATGTCAAACTTTCACAAGAACCGACTATGAAAGTTGCTAACACGACTGTACCTGAGTATCCCAAAGTGCATGAAATCATTTCACCTGAACCAGTTCAAGTAAGTTATGTGTACTCTTTATTTTTAATGAGCAATAGTTCATGATGCATTTCTTTTCTATTGTTTTAACTAAGAATATTGGTAACTTTTCTGTGTCTAAGAACGGCAACCACCACCACCACAACAATAACAACAATACTTATATTTATAATAATAATAATAATAATAATAATAATAATAATAATAATAATAATAATAATAATAATAATAATAATAATAATAATAATAATAATA
>RQTK01000211.1:54977-95981 GCA_003991915.1 Elysia chlorotica | reverse complement strand
GTGGCGGCGGCAGTGATGATGATGATGATGATGATGATGATGATGATGGCGCTAACGATGATGATGATAATAGCGCTGACGATTATGATGATGATAGCGCTAACGATGATGATGATGATGATGATGATGATGATGATGGCGCTTACGATGATGGCGCTAACGATGATGATGGTGGCGCTAACGATGATGATGGTGGCGCTAACGATGATGATGATGATGAGGGCGCTAACGATGATGTTGATGATGATGGCGCTAATGATGATGATGATGATGAGGGCGCTAACGATGATGATGAAGATGATGGCGCTAACGATGATGATGATGATGATGGCGCTAACGATGATGATGATGATGTCGCTAACGATGATGATGATGACGGCGCTAACGATGATGATGATGATGGTCCTAACGATGATGATGGCACTAACGATGATGATGGCACACTTTAATGAGTAACAGTAATAATGAGAGTAATAATTAAAGTAATAATAATAACTGTCATTATTGTGGAAAAAATAAGATAATATTCATTTTCATGTGTATTCACAGTTATATTACTCAGTGCGATTCACCAAAAGACCCCCTGTATACGATCCAACGGAACAGGTGACTGGGCTGATAACGCTAGGAGCAAAAACTAAGTTTATCTGTTATGGTGAGCTTTCTCGTCTTTTAGGTCTTTCTGGTTTTGTTTTTTTTTGTTATTGTTTTGTTTTTTTGTTTTTTAATTGAAGTTCTCTGATGTATCTAAGACTTTAGGAGCAGTTTGAAATGCGTATGTTAATAAAAGATTTGACTACCTTCTCTACTACTATATTCAATATACCATGTTAATTCCATTTATTTGTATGTTGATTTCGTCGAAGATAGTAACTGATCGAAAATTGATGTGTATGTAGCATACAATTGTATATTGCTTTTAAATGTAGATAAAGAGAGAAAGAGAAATCTTTTAACTTATCTTCTTTTCAGATCAGAGCAACGGTTTCCCTTTTCAAGGTCTTGTGGATTTGCGTTTTCTCATTAGCCTTAACAAAGGCAATCGAGCCAAGTACTACAGTGATTCTTGTGTCAGCGTGGAATACCTGCTGGAGCTGCAAGTAGTCATGTGCCCAGGTTGCTGGGGGAAAACGCCGAAAGATGGGTGAGATTCTTCTAGCGTACACAAAAAAATACTTGATGTTTTTTGTTGGTAGTATTGATGGTGCTAGTGTTGGTGCTAGCAGTGTTGTTGTTGGTGGTGGTGTGGTGGTGCTGGTGCAGATGCTGATGCAAGTTTTGTTGTTGGTGGCGGTAGTGGTGCTGGTGCAAGTGTTGTTGTTGTTGTTGGTGGTGGTGCTGGTGCGGATGCAAGCGTTGTTGTTGTTGTTGTTGTTGTTGTTGTTAGTGGTACTGGTGCTGGTGCTGGCGCAAGTGTTGTTGTTGGTGGTGGTAGTGGTGCTGATGCTAGTACTGGTGCTGGTGCAAGTGTTGTTGGTGGTGGTGGTGCTGGTGCTCATGCAAGTGTTATAGTTGTTGTTGGTGGTGGTGGTGCTGATGCTGATGCTAGTAATGGTGCTGGTGCAAGTATTGTTGTTGTTGTTGGTGGTGATGATGGTGCTGGTGCGGATGCAAGCGTTATTGCTGTTGTGGTTGTTGTTGTTGTTGTTGTTGTTGTTGTTGTTGTTAGTGGTACTGGTGCTAGTGCTGGCGCAAGTGTTGTTGTTGGTGGTGGTAGTGGTGCTGATGCTAGTACTGGTGCTGGTGCAAGTGTTGTTGTTGTTGGTGGTGGTGGTGCTGGTGCTCATGCAAGTGTTATAGTTGTTGTTGTTGGTGGTGCTGCTGATGCTGATGCTAGTAATGGTGCTGGTGCAAGTATTGTTGTTGTTGTTGGTGGTGGTGGTGGTGGTGGTGGTAGTGGTGGTGCTAGTGTTGGTACTGGTGCTAGTGCAAGTGTTGTTGTTCTTGTTGTTGTTGATGTTGTTGTTGTTGTGTTGTTGTTGCTGTTGTTGTTGTTTTTGTTGTTGTTGATGCAAATTGAGGTTGCTGTAACTTCAAAAGGTCACATAAAAAAGAAAAAAATCCAGTTCATAGTTATAACTATTCGTTTCCAATAATAGAATGCAAATTGTTTTGAACAACACTTTATCATAAACAATTTAAGCAAATAGCGTTTTTATGTTTGAGTCAAGTTGTAAATTGACACTTCATTTTTTTATTACATTTCAGGCACGAAAATTGTGTTACACCATGGTTGTTTCTATCGAACATCTACGTGAACGGAACCCAGTGCATTGAAAAGTCCTGCTCTTATGTGAGAACATGTTTTAATCCTCAAGTCATTTCTTCTATAAAAACAATAAGATACAATACTTTATGAGATAAAAGATAGGATAGGCCTTTATTAGCCCAATTGGGGACCTTTCCTTGGTCGTACATTAAGTATTTGATTCAATTTAACATCAATACATTAATTTGTGAATGAAAACAAAATATACATAATACATACAGGTGTTACTCTTGCAGTTATACACTGTCACACACATAATTGTCATTGAAAAATGATATCTCTTTACACATTTGCAAACATACAAATATATATACCCCTACAAACACAAGCCCGATAAGTATGTCATTTTTCGTAGCAATCTGATGGAGGCTGGAGTTTTTTATCGTTTGTTATGGCTCTTGTTACATTATGTTATTTGGGGCGTTTCATACATTTCTTTTAGGGGTTTATTCATATCCAATAATTTTATTCTATTTTTTGGGGGGAAGGGGGGAGGGTATTCTCTTTAAAAGTGTTTTTTAAATATTTCCTCAAAAACTTGTAAACTCAAAAGACAATACTTTGCACACAGGAGACCTAGAAATTCCGTCATATAGTCAACACTGAAAGACTTTAATTTACGTGCGAATCGTTTTATTTTTGTTTTATATTGATTAAAATGTTAAACAATATTATGTTATCTGCATATCGTTTTCTCTTTTCAAAACTTCTTAATCTGTTTAAACAGCACATCGCGTGGAGTAGAGCAAATTTTAAAAAATCACCTCGCAACACAATTTTTGACAAGAGGCAAACTTAGCGATTTAGCGAGCGGTTATTTTTGTAGATGCTATCGACATGAAGCTTATTATTTTCATAAGTTTGGCACGAATTTAACTTTTTATGTAAAACTGATTTTTACAATGCAACAAAATACACTTTGAGTATAGCATATTTCATTTTCATTCCTTATAACTTTTCTTTAGAAATCAGAACGGTTTGAGCATATGGTAAACTTCTGGGACCAAAACGAAGAATTGCACTCGAAGTTGAGAATAACAGGCCGCCTCCCTCGGACTGTGTTCGCTCTTGGAGATGTGCTGGACTTCCCTGTAGTCCTGACGGGCCTGAGGAACGCGAGCACTGACCGCCAGCTGGTGGCCTCTGTCACAACAATCCTGGTACAGGTAGGCCCGATAATAATGAGGCGGGTTCTTTTTTCAGCCTAAAATCATTGTAATGGACAATTTTACCAGTTCCAATGAAAACGGGTCTTAAAAGTGTCGTAAACAAGTTAAATTTTGACTCATCAGTTTGTGCTGTTGTTCTTATGTTTTAATATGCACTTGTTTCTTTATCTTTGCAAGAAGTGCTTTTAATTAAAGTGTTTGACTTTTTATCTAAAAAAATAATATAAAAAAATATTTGTGTCCTATAAAAACGTACCATTGGTCATCTAGCATGATTCACTTTTTAATTTTATTTGGGGGGGGGGGATGCGATATTAAACAAAGCATGTCATTTTAAAGGTAAACCAATGTAAATTGTTGGCAAAATTAATGTTAAGTTTGTTTTTAAACCGAGAAACTGGTCATTTTATCGACGTCTGTCAATTTATTTCTCAAAGTTAACTGTCATTTAATTTATGAGATTTCCTTGTGCTCCTCTTAAAAAGCTAGTTTTTTTTTTAAATGTCCACTATAGTTGACTATAGACGGATGATTAAATTCATTATACACTACAATAATATACACCACATATTGAATGAAAACATTTTTCTCACTTTTCCAACTTTTTTTTTTCTAGACAGTACAGATTTTAGCCAATGCTGGAATAACACTACAGCGAGTCGTGAACACAGGACCTGTAAAACCCCACAACTGGATGATCGGTTCTCGGCAGGAGAAAACCTTCTTCTTTAGCCTGGCAATAGGCAATATCTTGCCTTCCACACTTGTCGGATCTTCCTCTGCTCCAGGGGGATTCAGAGTGCTCTACCATCTGAGGGTGAGACGATCAATTTTAGCTCACTGACTTGTTATAATTTTGCTGAAGAATTTTAAAAAAATCTTTTTAGTAGTTTTTGTAACATATATATTAGCTGTTTGTTTTTGTTTCGTTTTTGTGGGGTTTTTTTGTTTTGTTTGTTTTTTGTTTTGTTTTTTGTTTGTTTTTGTTTTTTTGTTTTTTTGTTTGTTTTTTGTTGGGGTTTTTTTGCTTGTTTGTCAATGTTAGATTTGTAAAATTATTTCAGTGAGTCACATATTACCAAGACATGTTCCCGTTCGTATACGAATTTCGTATTTCATCATTAGGTTTTTGGCTGCCATGAGAAGCTAGCAGATATTTGTGTATTAAAAAAAGTGTTGAATTTAGTGAGACTTCTAATATTCACAGGCACTTGTTTCTTCATTTGTAAATACTTTTTCGCTGCTTAACAGGTCGCCTTAATGACAACTTAAACAGTAATAAACAGATTTGTGGAGGGGAAAAGGAGTAGTTCAAATTTATTATTTGCGTCTTTTGTAATTTTGAATTGTACAACTATAAACTAAAGAAGCGTAATCTTTTGTGAAAACGGAGGAATAAAAGTTTTACTCTTTTGTTGTTTTGTATGTTGTTGTTTTTTTGGGGGAGGTGGGCTATTTGTTGTTGTTTTTACTGAAGTTTAAATTGTTTCAGGTGCTACTGACGATTCCAGGTGAAGAAACTCCTTTCGTCCTATTGAACAAGCAGGTTTCTATTGTAGACAATACATCTAATCGCCAAGATAGTGGACATGGTAAGGACAACTTCAGTGGTCATTCATGCTATGTATTTTTGAGCACTCTGTAAAACAACTCGACTCTTTTCTATCTATGCTTCAATTAGTTTAACGTCCCCAATGTGTTCCCGATGCTTATATGGAGACGGGTCCTGCAGCTATGGTTCGAACATTAAACCTTCTGTTCGTTAGCCAAAGGCACTAACCGACTAAAATATCGGTAACATTTTCTATTCCTAGAGGCCACATTATACATTGGTGCAACCGACACGACAGCACTTCCTCTTTCCATGAATGTGCTACTAAAAATAATTACGCTATGTTGACCATTAATTTTTAATACCGTTAAACCGTTAAAACACTTCAGCAGTCAAAAATCACTTTGTTACGTTTAATGCGTCCGAAAATATTAAAGATGCAAAAAGTTAGCATTGTGCTGCTTATTTTTAATTTGGTTACTTTATTTTTTGCATGAATCAATAAGATAAAACGTAACGGGAAGTCTAGAAAGGTTGAGAGAATGACCGAACGGTCTCAAATCCAACAACTAAACAAATCTAGTCTCATAACAGCATTCATACCAATCATCTGAACAAGTCTTTTCATAATGCAGGGTGTAAAATAATTGTCCCCTGTTTTGGTTAGAATGTGGATACCGTTATATTTTCATAGACGTATCGAATAAAAATCAAACTAGCTGCTCAATTTTGCTTTGCTGTGTCCAGTAACTTGGAGGCAACTGGATAACCATTTCGTGTTTTCCTTTTTTTTTCAGCACTTGGTATGAAGAAGCACAACCCTCCATTAAATCATCAGATAGAGGACGTCGATATCAATGCCGTTAGCGATGATGAAGATGGTCTGAAAATTAACGGATTTATGATAGCATTTGACACACAAATGAATGGTATTAAAGATAAAAAGTTTACACCGGAGAATCGTCTGAAACAGATGCAAGATGCTCTAAGAGTGTGCGACGAAAGCATTCTAAATGCTATATTCTACTTTTTAATGGAAGTCGGGCCTAAGGAGTCCACTGTAGAGAAAACCTTGTCCAGAAAGGAAGAGTTAGAGAAACGAAAGTCTCAGCGAAAGCTCACTAAGAAAGTTATCAGATCTGCACCAGTTTCAAACTCTAAAAACCCGTTCAAAAATATCGAAGTTAATTCAAAACTACAAATGGGCCCGCGACAGCAAAGGAAAACAGTGCACAATCTAGCTAAAAGAGCTGTTTGTCAACTTTTAAACGACCGAGAATGGCTGCTGGAAAAGATGTCTAACCAAACTGAGCTAAAGAAGACTGTACAGACCAGTAAAGATACAACTTTAACAACGATGGTTGTGAAATCCTACAAGTGGATTTGTATCAGCAAAGGAGGAGCACTCATCGATAAGTCTACAGACACTACAATTTACAACAGCAGTGACGATGTTGAAGAAATCGGTTCAGCGTATTTTGTCTCAGCCATCGATCCGAGAATAGGGCGGACATTTACCCGCATTATGGATGGTCCGAATCACGAGTATACTAATAGTGTTTTCTATATGAATACAGCCTCAGAGCTCATCTTGCAAATTAACTTTCCAGAAAACATAAAAGGAGGAATAGGAAAAATAGATGACACGTCCAAAGAAACGGAGATGTCTTCAAATGCAGTTGATATAGTGGAAAACATTTCAGAAGGCAGAACAGAGAACTCTGAAGCTTCTCCTTTAAGTATGCCATCAAAACAAGGCAAATTTTATAAGGGCAGCCCAATAACTGCTCTACAGACTTCAAAAGCTGAAAATGTACACCAAACGGCCAGTTTGACCCGTGCCTTGAAGAAAGGGCTGGCGGATCTTCAACATGAACGCCTTCAAGACAAGATTGAAAAAAGCGCAGGAACATTCGATGAGCAGGAGAGATGCAATGCCATAAACCGTGTTGATTTTGCTGAAAACCAAATTAAGAAACAAAGGCGCAATGACCAAAATAATTCTGGAGGTTTAATTGCCCAAAAATTAACAGAGCGATTGAATACTAGGGCCCAAAACAAGCTTTCACTCAAAAGCAAAAGCTCAGAAACTTGTAGCCTTGAATCTATCTCAGAGGAGTCGAATATTCATGATAAGAAGTCTAATCTTAGACTTGAGCAACAATGTGGCTGTATATCTATGAGGAATGCTAATGACACAATACAAGAAAACCCTAACAAGGCGATAGCCACAGAAGAAACGGCAGACTCGCATAAACTAACTATTCACTTCAATTCCTCTGGGCATGAAACCTATGCTTCTAAAAACACAAGTGAAAAGAATGATACCAATGGTGAAGCGGGCACTAAATTTGTTGAAACTAGTGAACTTTTCAATAGCCCCCAAAAAGATAGCGGAGTTGACAAGGCGGTAGGAGAGATTTCGGTGGGCGCATCGAGTGACGAAATAACACAGGCTGATGTCTTTATGAATGGTAAATCTAACGGTTCAAAGGACTGCAGTAAAGACGAGATGATAGCCCATTGCATTCGCGCAATACGGGGTGCGGATGTAGTTCTTGCACAGATAGATTGGGCACTTCAAAGCTCACCAGTGTCTGACGAAACGCTTATTGAAGATGAAATGCTCAAATTCGTTAAACCTATTTTACAAGACTTAAAAGAAAAAGGGCAGAGAATATGGGGTGTAATGGTAAAGTGTATAGAAGACACAGAATTGAAAAACATAACTGAAAATTTAAATAAGTGTACATTTCATACACGAAAGTGCGACTCCCGCGAGGATTTTGAGTCTAAATGTTGCACTGTCTTGAAATACAATGGAGAACAAATGTGTATGGAGCAAGGCGAGTCATCTGCAAACCGCGCTCACGAAGATTCCCACCAATATAGATCATCCTACGTATATTCCCAAAAAGAACAAAATGCTATACGTGAAAAGCTCATGGCTATAGAAAAAAGCCTTAGGATAAAATTTTATGATGACAAAGAACAGCTGTTATACCTTGATTATATCATAAAATCAATAAGCAATTCAATATTTGGGACTCGTAGCGTTTTAGACTGCGCAGATCATTGCCAGGTTATTAAACAGTGCGATGTTTTACGGGGTAAAGAACATGATGAATCCCAAATACCAACGACTTCAAGGCTTTCCATTTCGTATAACAAAAGCGAAAGAAACTATTTAAATGAGAATTGCTCAGAAAACAGTTTTTTGACAATAAACTCGCAACAGATATCCACCAACATAGGGGGTGGCTCTGATTCTAATCACGACCTTTCTGAAAATAGAGAGTCCATAGAAGAGAATAATGATCACAAGTTGACAATAAGTCTCCCCAACGAGGAATCCTCTTATGTCGAGAAATCTGAAGGGTCACAAACTAAAACTGCGTCAGAAGACTTAAAGACAAGAGAAGACAATACGAGAAATGAATTCGCGAATAAATCAACAAACACTAGTGGTCATGATTGGCATAAAACAGAAGACATTATTGAAGACGTCGGTTTTATCAGGGACAAGAATCAAAATTTAAAAACCCTTTCTTTAGCAATTCAAGCGAAAGCCAAAACAGCTAACCAGAGTAAAGGTTCAAGAATGGAAAAGGATTTGGACCAAAAGAGTTTTGAGAAGAATGAAGTAGAACCAGTAAAAAAACCAATCGGTCTTAGTTTGTTAGAGAGAGCAAATAATGCCAGTGTGCCTGTAAATATCGATAGAAATTCTGAAAGCAAGGTGCCTATTCACACTACACGGGTCGACAAAACCAAAGAAGTATCTGGGTTAGAAGCACGCAATGCGAGCAGCAAAGAGACTCAATTGTATCAAGAAAAGTGCAGAACAAGTTGTAAAATTCCTGCAGATGCCGGTTGCAATAATGATACATGCAAAAGCAGTTCAGAAAACTATCCGAAAACCGGAGGAATTTCTACGTTGGGAGATATCCCGGACCCAGAGTTGGCAAATAAAAAAATATTTTCACATCAAGAAGATTCTGAGAACAGCTGTTCAAGCAACATTTTAAATATTCTTACAGAGACCAACACTGACGAAGTTCAATTTATTAGATCAAATAAACATGGAGATAAACAGTTTCGTTTTGATCAGCAGGATGTGGATACAAGTTTAGAAATTGCCCTCTCTGAGACTAACGATGAAAGTAACACTTCAGATAGTACCATTCTTTCGTCGCCGATCTCTAAAAGTTTAATAAAACAAGTGCATGGCGCTTCAGTTGTCCAAAAATCTCACACGGTGCTGAATAAACATGACTTGAAGGTAGCTTTCGAGGGAATTACTGATGATGGATCCTCTGATCATCAAATGGAGACTTTATTAGGAGCAGCTATGTATGAAAATAACGATGAAATCGATATTTCGGATAGTACTCACGATACGTCACCGATGTCCAAACGCGTATCAGAACAGCTTTTTGGCTCTTCGGTTGTTCCGAAATCTTACATGCTGCGGGAAAAACAAGATTCAAAGGTAGCTTTCGAGGGTTATACTGATGATGGGTCCTTTGGTAAAATGAATGCGACAACTGTTTGGCCCTTTATGGGACAAACGATCTCTTTTGAGACGCCACGTGTCACAAATTGTTCTGAAATGACAGAAAACTCAGAGGAATCAAAAGTAAATGGCAGAGAAGAGAGATTTGTTCCAGAATTGGTAGAAAACGGCGATGAATATACTTACCGAGATATTCTACAATTCAACAATCCCATTGGACCCGATGGTATTGCTTTTCATTCAGCATACTCTATGGAACAGTTCTATGACGATGCGTGTACATACAGTACTAACATTGGAACGTTGGCTGCTCAGCTAAATTTTTCAAATCCATCCGAGACGAAAGGCGACAATTACGACCTAATAAATCATAACAACGCTATAATTGAAAAGGAACTCACAGCTTGGGGAGTCCAACAAATTTTAAATGCCTGCGGTTTAGATAAAAAGCTACAGAAAAAACCAGAATATTCTCTTTTTGCGCATCTAGAGCATGAAAATAATACGCATGAGTGTATGAGTTTTGATCAAGCAACCAACCAAGACTATCAGGAAGAGTTTCCATACACCAACTTTAACATTGATGACTGCACGTGTGACGCTTTGCGAATAATATTTAGTTCCGAGAGTGCAGGTGAAAAGGTTTTCCTGCTGATCAAGTACCTTAAATACCTCAATGAGCACCCCCAGGATATTCCTTATTACGCGCCAGTGTATAACCTTCAGCGCTTTCAAACAACATTAAACAAGCTTTGCTACTTAGCTTTCCCCAACATGGAGGTTCCCACCGACACGAAATCATCGTTCATGTCTGCGGCGGTGATCGAGCAGGAGCCGGAAACTTCTGTTACAGTTCCCGGCGTACATTTTGTAGAGAATATTGAGAAAGATATCCTCTGCAAAGAGACTTTAAGTTATGGTCCAAACTCTTCAAATCAAACAGTTGATAGTGGTCGTCAGTTTAGACGCTTGCCGTATACTAATAAACTAAGAGCGGAAGAAAAACCTGTGGAAACAAATTACGAAACATTGACACAAGATAAAAGTGAAAGCCAAGACTCGCATATGATACAAAACATAGGATCGTCTCAAGGATCGAATGTGAGCTATTCAACACTTAACGATGCTGAGCTGCAACAAAGAGAACACGGTCATATTATTTTGAACTTAAACAACCCTTCTTCGAATATATCAGTGAATCAACAAACACTTGGAAAGCGCGGCATTTATAAAAACGCAGCAGTGAAACAGAATAATTTTATAACTCCAAGGAAACGTATAACAATTTTGAAACGTATTCCTTATGAAAATAACCATATCCAATTACAGCAGCAACAGGGAAAGGTTGACTCAGATGCGGGTGCCAACGGACAAGAGCTTCATCAAATGTACGAACAGAAAGAATGTAATTCTAAAGAACCTGGTGCTTATTTCCAGAGCAGTTTTCCGCCTCAAAGCCAGTCGTATTGGTCTTATAACCAGAGTCAAGACGGGAACCAGCTTCAGTCTAGTGACAAACAGGATGCAAATACGGGATCACTAAATAACCTTGATTCCAGACAGTCAGAAAATGAGCAAATAAATTGGCCGCAGAACAACCAGTCGGAACAACGTGTTCAAAGTAATGGCTTCATGCTGGAAAATATGTCTTTGAGACCACAGCAAGCTGCTCACAATCAACAACCAAGATATGGTAGCCCTTCTGGACACAGAAACAGCGTCCACAGCACTAGGTTTCGACCTCCTCATAACCCAGGAATGCAATGTAATGGTTATAGTAGCACATCATCTAATCAAATGTATCCAAGAGGGATCCATATTCCTATGTCACCGATTCCAAATCAGGCCATTAGACACGTGAGGCATGCTAGCTTAAACCATCACAATACAATTCCAAACGCACAGTCTAGCAACCCAACAAACATCGGTTTACGTATGTTAAATGCATGTATTAGCCAAGAGAAGCATTTTATGAAAGAACCATCTGGCCAAAGTAGCAGCCAATATACCGTAACAAATCAAGCATCTTTGGTAAATTCGCTGCAACAGCAGCAGAGCTTCCACCATCACCAACAGCAGCAACAGCAAAATCACCACCATTACCAACAAATTCATCAGGAGCAGCAACACCAGCAGCCATCAGAACAGCGGTACCAGAGAAATGCTGGAGCCCGGCTGCAAGGAGAAAAGTCTCATCTGGACAACCAAGGGTGGCAAGAACAGCAGTGTCCACAAAGAAAAAAAAGGCAAAAACCTCGACAGCATCAACAACAAGAAAGTGGTGAAAGTCAACAAGAAAGGCAGCTACTTCCGGCGAAGCATCAAGAACGTGAACAGCGGTTGCCACTGCTTCCCCAAGATTACAACCAGAATCTAGACCAGCTGGAGACAGTTTCCAGTTACGACATCGTACCAAGAGAGGAGTCCCAAATGCGAGGGGTGTTTGTTTCTTCACAGGGAACATCGCAGAGCTTTAGGAATCCCCATACTCGGCAACAAACTGAGCGTTTCTCCCCCAACTCGACCAGAGGAGTACAACAATTCCGCATCTTCCAGCCTCCCCGGTTCCGAAGGAAAAAATCTCGACACAACAGTGGATCAGGTCCAGGAACAAAATAAGGGAGATATAATGAACTCTTCCAGAAACTGAAGGATGTTGAGTTCACTTTAAGAATGAATTATATACGGCTGAATTTTTAAAAAATTACTACAGTTCAAAATAGGGTGGAAAATATGATTTTAAAACTAGTAATTTGAAATCCCTGATTGTGATAACTATTTTAATCTTTTAAACGCTCGCAATTACCAGTAGGTTTGTAATTATACATTTTTTAAAAGAAGGTTGATATTAATCGCATATGTTTTAGCTTTATTTTAAAGTCTTCTGTTTTGTGCATATAATTTTAATCATTCATTCGTGCTGTCGAAAATTTGATGTAACCTAATTCGATAACACGGGTTAAGAATCCCATGAATTTATTACACTTAATCATACACATATTCTAATTAATGACCATGAGGATATTTTTATTTGACTATATAAACTAAACTGTTCGTAAAAGTTTAAAGGCATTATTTTACAATAATAAAAAAAAAAATATAATTATGTATTGTGTGAAATTATTGATGTTCCGTTTTTGTTCTCATCATGTCATGGTTCATGTTAATCATAATTGTTAGATTGCGTGGACTGGAAGTTTCGAAAAATATGTTTGTGTGTGTGTCAGTTTCTTTCTGTGTGAAATACGGTGTGTTTAAATTACGCTGTGCTTACATTTTCTCACGTTTATGGGGGCAAAAGATGACAATAGGCTACAGTTATAAAAAGCGTGCAGGAGCTTTCTCTTTTCAAATCGTTGCAGTCGAGGCTCACCATAATATTTATTACCCCGGTACTGGTAAATTAGTTTACCTGTTCCGTTATAAGGTGCTTAATAATCGGTCACATTCGCATGAGAGACGATAACTTCTCAAACACATCATAGTTTTGGTGGTCTCAATCAGAACTAAGAGTGGGATAAAGTTGCGTTTTTTTTTACATTAATATTCTTACGGCGCATTATAAAAAGTGGAGATTGATATTTCAAATCAAAATGTAGGCTATTATGACAATCTTGGAGGAAGAGGCAACAATAATTGAAAACTGTAGTTCATGATTTGAAAAACAAATCAAGCAAGTAGCATTTGCGTAGATCATCGGCTTCCGACACAGGTGATCGAGTCCCGCTCAGGTGACTTCGTCCGATCGGATCAATGTGTGTCAGCACGTAAACTTGTCATAAATTAGTCTCGGGGCCCGTCCACAATATAATTGTAGTTCTGACGTTGGACGCTAAGTAACAAATTCTCTCTCTCACTCTCTCTCTCTCTCATTACTATATACGTATCCCTCTTTCTCTCTTTGTGACTTATTATATGTGACTGTTCCCTCTTTCTACCCCCCACCTCTCTCTATATCTTTCTCTCTCTCTTTCTCTCTCTCTCTCTCTCTCTCTCTCTCTCTCGCTCGCTCGCTCGCTCTCTCGCTCTCTCTCTCTCTCCGTTTCATTTAAGACGTCTCTCAGGTTCCCCAGGAGGTATTAAATGGTGACATCTTGAACTTCCAATCTTTCTCTGGGCCTAAATCTGCATGAAGCAGCTTTTGCCCAGCCTCAAGACAAAAAAGCCTGTTCTAATCATAAACCTGTATTTTTTTCAGTAGGCCTATGTATGTATTTTCCCTTACAAACCACATACTGTTTCGCATTCATATAATTTGTTTATCCAACATGCCCAACAGAAGACGAAATTTATAAGCACAAACACACTCGCGTTAGCATAAGTGAATTTTTTATTCATTTTTTTTTTTCTCTTGGTGTATTTTCTTTCAAAAAAATTTTTAGCACGGCAACACAAAACGGTGGGGGCTACCTTGAAAAGCAACAATCTTTATTTCTTCTTGCATTCTCTGACCCAATATCTACAACTATGAGGGGGGCGCGGTGGTCCAGGGGTAGAACATCGGCTTCCGACGCTAAAGGTCCCGAGTTCGAATCCTGGCGGTTACGTTCCGTACTGGTTGGGTCGGTGTCCGTATAATGTGACCGCCTGAGATAGGAGTTGTGGTATCCCCGCCCTGTCTCGTGTGTGGCAGCACATAGGCCTACAATTGTCAGACGTCCGTCTTGGGCCCGTCCAGAGTAGGCCTATAGCTTATTATAGTGCTAATGTTGGACGTCAAAACCAACTCAACCAATCAACCAACCAATCTACAATTATGCAATGTCGAAATCATCATTTGCCTAGAAAACGTGAATAAAAAATAATGTTTTGTACGTACTAGAAAGGCTTGCACAATAATCACTGCTAGATTGTGTTCCAGCATTATGACTGTGTGCGTTCAATAATCAAGCCTTTTCTTCGCCAGCTTTGGAACTCTTCCTACAAATTATTACTGCTCTGAACTAGATCTTGATGTAGATTTCTTTGATCGATCGTAGTTTTGATTTCATCGACTTTGCTCTTTCGAAACAACTTATTTAATAAACAAATCAAGCAACCCATTGATTGAGTGAAATACGAGGTAAAATATTTATAATATGATTCTAAGAATCGAATCAAGATCTAGATCTAACCAGCTTCTTTAGCCAAAAACCCTAATAAAATGTAAAGATATAATGCCGAATTAAAATCTAGGAATCTAGAATCTAGATCTAGATTTCTAATATCTAGAAATTTAGATCTATCTCTAGACTAAGTGGGTCGTAATTACAACGTTGCAGTAGCTTGTACTCGTCACGAAGCCTTAATTTTCTAATCTTACGACGAGATGCAAGCTTAGCACAATGTTATTCTCATGGCCACAGATTCTAGATCTAGCAAAAATTGTCCATGAATACTGGCCTGAAGTCTAACTAAAAAATTTAGTACTAACTGCGTCAGTTTTTTAGGCCCATATAATGACCGCTTATTAAAGCAGCTCCTGATATTATAATTTTTCAAATTCAACACAGCTAGATCTAGATTCTATCTGTCTGTTCTAGGTACTTGGGATCTATTCTATTAAAACTAGGCAGGAGAGGGATGATGACAAAATTGGAGTTTTCTGAAAGATCTGGTTGTTAGAAATTTGGTATCACTCAGTAAATTTCTAGGAAAATTTGGTCAGAATATATCCCAATTCCTGAAGAATCCCGCTTCCCTTAAATGTCACTAAGAATGATTTATTTCACTCATCTAGATTTAGTTTCATGAGTTGAAATTTAAATATATATATATTATATGTATTGCTCCAACTGTAAACTTTAAAAACGTTTGATTTATAAAAGATTTAAAGTTTTTAAGAAAAGCATATATATATTACAAAGAAATTAGATTTTAAGTTGCTAAGCCTTGTCTCATCATCATTGCCTGCAACATTTTCCAAGTTCACCATATTATCCTGCTCCTGCCATTCTTTCAAGTCGCATGTGATCTATCTTTCCCTCTTGTCCTTGTGAGTTTCATTAGAGCGCTGTCTTGTGATGTTGTTCTTTGGTTCCTCAAGGTGTGTCCTCTACTATTCCCCTCCATCTCTCTATATACCTGACTCTCACTCCATTGGTCTCTGCTTAGCCCAATTTAAAAACTTCTCATTTCTTTGTTTTTTGACTTGCTACTCTGTCTGAAGTATCCTAAAATTGTATGCTTTAAAGCTCCTTGTAGCTAGCCATCCAGGTTTTGCATCCATAAAACTGACTTCACATTTGAATTAGAAAGATAGTTTCCATATTTTCTTAAATTTTGTTTTAAATTTAAAAATACTTCTTTAAAAACATTTACAACATTTTTTAATGATACAAAACATGAAACATTTCTTTTTTTCTTTAAGTAGAACTAAATCATTATTTTTCATTAATTATTTGAAATTCGACAGTGTTAAATTCTCAGTTAACCTAATATTTTTATATCATCCGCTTGTAATGTTTTGAGTGATAAAATGACTAACTACTAACTCTTACGGCAAGAATGTGAAATCCTTCAATATCCGTTCCTTTTCTTTCAACAGATAAACGTCTGAAGGCTAAATCAATTTTTGATCTATGGGTCAATTTTTATTAAGATGGTAACAAGTTGTATGTTTTAAAGTCAGAAGCAATTCTGGATTTTTTGCATTGAAAAATATAAAAGGTATTCATCATGAATCCTTTACGGAGGATCTCCCAAGAGACGGTAGAGACTGCAATGAGCATCATCCTCCGTGTGCCTGCTTTGTTCCTCATCGAGATCTGGTGGCGCACGAATCCTCACACAGTTGTATCACAGCTGCACTCAGATGATGTGGAGATCCTTGTTACTGTGGCTTATTATATGAGTAAGTGGACAAAGGGCTTCATGAATTTTGTACCAGATTCTTAAATGATCACAGTGATGTCAAAGTTCTTTATAATTATATATTCTCATTAAAAAGAATAAACGTGCAGGACATTCAGTACCTAAAGGCCTGTCAAGGTGATAATTCTTTAAGAGTGCAGTTTTTTTGTGAATTTGTTTTATTCAATAAGTTCATAAGTTTTCTTTCTTTAAAAAAAAAATATAACCTCTTTTGTGGTTTGTGTACTTAAGTTCTCTGGTGCAGCAGTTAATATTTTTTTTTATTCATTGTATGCTTAGAATGAGTGAAGGGTGAAAAGGATTACTTGAAAAAAAGTTAATTTCATCTATTAGTGTAGTTAGGAATTAATTTGTGCTGTGACTAGGCTTAAGTTTTTTAACCTTGCTGTCTGAAACATGAGAAGGTTACTTTAAAAAAATGTTCTGTGCTTTACTCTTTCTGCAGCTCTCATCATGGCTGTGGCAGTGGCAACCCTTCCACTGAGACATCTTGTGAATTTTTACATATACCTGGTTTGCGCTGGTCTAATGGGTGTTGCTGGACTCATATCCAGGGCTTATGTTTCTGGGGAAAAAATGGAGCATGATACAGATCTGGATATCGCTATTGGAAGCAGTGGGGCGGAAGGATACTCTGAAGAAGGCATCATAGGCTTGCTGGATAATCGGCGTCAAATTGAACGGTTGTTTTTCCATGTTTTGGCTCAGGTTTTCATCGCTGCTCTGGTTGCATACCTTATGGAGATAAAGAACTGGGTGAAGTTTACACTCTTGGCGTTTGCTCTTCCAGTGGTGGCAAGGTTAGTCGGATTTCCGGTGGCAGAGTTACACCTGGTTCATAATTTTGCTACAGTTTATACAATTCTGCTGATTCTTTTCTGCATCTTCAATAATCTAGGCAGCATAATTGATATCTGTAAGGAAGGCATCAGCATGGCTGTAGTTACGATTCAAACCTTTGGCATCATCCCAGTTGCTTTGACCTTTTGGAAAACAATGTTTCTTCCAGCACAGCTTCTTCTTTTCTGGGGCCTCATGTTTGTCCTACAGATTTATGTTTCTGTGTATGGTGAGAGCATCGGTCTGTGGCACGAGGGCTGGCTTGTGGTACTGCTGGCCAGCATGGGGGAATGCTGTGCCACCCCTGTGAGCCTCTTGGCTCTGTGTGTTGCAATCACTTACACGTCTTGTGCTATCCTCAGTTTAACCAAGCTTTATCTTCAGGGTCTTGATGCCTATGATAATGACACAATGCGAGGCTGGACAGAGGGTTTCACAATGTTGCTTATTGCTGTTCAGACAGATTTGCTGGATCTAAGACCGTTGCAAAGAGCTTTTCTCATGAGTATTTTGTTGTTCATCGTTGGCACTTCTCTCATTCAATCTATGTATGAGATTGCAGATCCTGTGCTTCTTGCCCTGAGTGCTTCCCATAACCGCAGCATTTTGAAACATTTAAAAGCAGTGTCTCTGTGCATAATTCTGTGTTTCTTACCCCTGTACATGACTTACTTTATTTGTCAATATTTTGACATGGATTTCTGGCTTATGGTGATTGTGTCAAGTTGTCTGCTTACCTCTGTTCAAGTAATTGGCTCTCTGGTAGTTTATACACTCTTCATGTATGACTTCATACGATCTGAGCCATGGGAGAATCTGGATGACATTATTTACTTTGCAAGAGCAGTAACAAGAGTCATGGAGTTCATTGTGGCAGTCTTTGTTGTTTGCTTTGGTTTAAAGGAGTCTATTGTTGGGGAATGGAGTTGGATCAATTCAATTATTTTGGTTGTGCACTGTTATTTCAATGTGTGGCAGAGGTTGCAGAGTGGCTGGAAAAGCTTCTTACTTCGTTGGGAGGCAGCTAAGAAGGTGGAGTCGCTACCACAAGCTTCAGCTGATCTCTTAGCACAGCATGATGATGTTTGTGCCATCTGTTACAGTGAGATGCGTACAGCCTGTGTTACGCCCTGTGCTCATCTGTTTCACAGCATCTGCCTGCGCAAGTGGCTGTATGTGAAGGAAACTTGCCCCATGTGTCACAGGGATTTAGCAGTGTCTTCTGATTCTGAAAGGCCTGTACTAGACTCGGAGCACAGAGACAACAATTCTCCAAACATTGCTGAAGGGAACATTGGAGCTGGGGATGAGATAGATAGATCACTGCTTATCACTTCAGATAATTCCAGTAGTTCAAGTGGTCTTACTGAAATGGAAGATGACCCTGATATTGACTATGATGAGGCTGAGCTAGCTGAAGCAGATCAGTGAAAGTTAATGGACCAAAAATCAAGTATCAATCTTTGTTGGATTTTTTCTTTTCTTTTTTTTTTTAAAATAAGACCTTCAGTAATAATCATATCATTTGTGAATACGAACCTACACTTTCCTGGATCTATAACTAAGCTTTGTACTAAACGATTTTGATGAGCAGATGTAAAAAAGTTGGCCTGTGCTTTATGGAATCGCCATATAATTACGAAAATAGTATGGTTTAAATATTTTTCATTACTAAAGAAAATCCTGATGGGAAGATGTATGCGAATTGCTTTTACAAGGCAATGAAAAATGAGCATGTTTCATGAAAAAAAATTAGCGACACTATTTTCACAACTATGAGTGGGATATCACTATCATAGCAGACATGTTTGGTGTTTTAAACTTGTTTGACTTAAGGGAAGATTTAACTGTACAAATTTTCTTTTGCTGTGAAAAGAATGTGATATAAGCATGGTTGAGAGAAGCTTTTGTAGATCAATCTTAAATTCTTGAAGTTTTATAATGAAATTTTCAGCTCATAACTTTTCCATTTATTAGTTTTCTGCTGTAATCATGGAAGGACAGGGAAAAGTGAGAAGAAATCCAAGTTTTTAAAACAAATTTTCATCTATCTTAAAAGACAATCCAAAATTCTGTCTTGGTCTCTAGAATCTCAAGATCACTGCGCTAGAGACAACTTTTATAAATCTGTGGGGAAAAAAAATTTTAGTATGAATAGCAGTCACTGATAAGAACTATTAGGCAAGACATAATTAAGGCATAACTGCATTTGCAAACAAGATTGTAAGAAATTCTAGTTCAGACACTGCATTAACGCGTAGCTGAAGGTTACTATAAAACTTGTCCAATATTTTCCAGCCTTTATATTTTCTTCAAGCTACACTTTTTTTCCTTACCTCTTTTTTTCTTTTTTTTTATTAGATGGCGGTAAATTAATAGTAATGATTCTACAAAAGTACATATTTTATTCTTAACAATTCATTCTCCACTAATTTCAACTTCACATTATTTTTAAAAATGTTAAATTGAGATTCTTTTTTATTTCTCTTTACTTGTACCATTTTCATTAAAAAAAACATTTCTACACTATTATTTTGATTCCAAGCCTGCATCCGATTTTCAACATTAATCGGTGTATTCTCACAATTGACATCTTAGTTTCACAGGAGTTGATCTTTTAATTTATCAGGATCTGAGACTTTGAATTATATCTTTTTGTTGACTGTTTATTCTTCTCTGTCAAATCTACTATAACAATGAAAAACAATAACAAGATTCTTAGATCTGTATTGTGATTATTCTGGAGTATAACTATAATGTGCATAGGAATTGTTAATGATATAAACAACTAATTATAATTGATTGAATAATGAACAATGTTTCTAAGAAGAGCTACAAATATTTTTAGTGGCTCATTTTTCAACACTTCCGTTAAGGCAATTGACTTCTTTGCTCTTGTGTTGAAATTTTGCAAAAATCAATGCTTTAATTTAATTGACAGGTGCTATTAATTTATTTCTTGTTTATGTTCTGATCTTGATTCCCATATGAAATCATAATGTGTTTGTCTTCTTACTCTTTAGTTCTTTGTTCCTGATTGTTAGAAAGGTAAATTGCATTATGTTAATTACATGGCGTTATGAAAGTATTATTTTCATTAATACATTCTTATTGAGATTATGATATTGCCCTTTCTCTTAATGAGGCAGTGTTGTTGTCAAAGCTGTAGCTACTCCCTGGTCATTTCTTCCTTGTGGGGAAAACTGGGATTTCTGGTTTCTGGGTTGTTGTTGTTGTTTTGTTTTTTTTTTGTTTTTTTTAGAGCAATTTTTGTATACATATTATCATGTCATTTAAATTCAGTATTTATATTGCTGATAAAATCGAAATAATTCTAAAACTGCTAAATGTTTCACAAGTCAAGCGTTAGAAATAGATGGCTCTGTAGTGTCATTGTTTAACAGAATGTTTCCTTAAATTTTTGAATTGAACTGTCCCTTTAAAAAAAAAAAAAAAAAAAAAAAAAACTTTTTTTTAATGGGTGCACCTTTACTTATAAAGATTATGTGATAATTGCTGAAAACATGTTGTTAAAGTAAATAATTTACATGAACTACATGTACTAGTCATATGTGTGCCAAATGTTCTTTTTTTTTTATAAATCAACCTTGGTGAATTTTGATCTTACAAAATATCAATGAAAGATGTCATATGTTTGCAATAATATTATTTAACATTTTAGATACTTTGTCCATCATTTGAATTAATTTCTCTGTCATCTCTTATTTTGTGGTAGTTGAGGATAATCCTATCAAATCTCTTCAAGAACATTTTTAAAACCTCTGTTTTCTATACCCCATTCTAAGTATCACTTACTAAAATTTCATGAGAATATCAAATGAAACCATAAATATCAAATTCAATATATCGTCCCCACACTATGAGAATGACATATTTCATTTTTTAAAGATCATTAAAAAAGGAATGTTTTATTTCTATGTTTGCAGGTTCAGTAAAAAAGTAATTATCCAGTTGGCATCACTGTCAGATATATATCTTTTTTTATTTTTGCCAGTCTGTCATATTATGACATTTTTTGCGGTTATAAATATCTAATATTTCATCTGCTGCTAGGAATCTTTGCTTTGTTTATTATATTCCAAATGATTTTGTAAAAGCAAGTTAAACGAACAGCTGATGTATTGATGTACTTATAGAGTTTATTAAAAAATTAATTTAAGTAGTTGGGTTATAAAATTTGCAAGTCAATAATTTTATATAACAAATAAATGTTTACAAACTCGGTACTTATTTATTTTGATCATGCTTCCATGATGAAAGAACGAGAGTAAACCAGAAGTTGAGAGAAACCACGAAAGGGAGAGCATATACATTTAAAAAAATCACACCCAGTGACTCAGGCTTATACGGCGTGTAGTAAAACAGTCACCTGTCCTGCGTTTTACTTCTCATAACTTGATGGTATGATATTTCTTAGCTAACAGAATGGAAGTTACTGTATCTGAACCCCTGACAAGAAGAAAAGCATTTTGAATAAGAAGACGGAAAAGATTCCCGTTAAGACTTGCAAGAAGCAAAAAGACTCTTCATTTTGGATACAGTTTCTGCCATCAAAATCGACCCCCCCCCCCCCAATCTCCCATCTCCCAACACATCCAGATAAGAGTTGTTACAAGATTGACCACCATGTCAAGAAGAAAATCCCTATTTTATGAAAGCTAATCAGGAAAGAAAAGTGCTGATAGTAGAGTTCATCTACTTGTACTTCCAAGAACTACCAATCGTAATATGATGCAGTGAAATATTGTTATTCCTAATGAGAGCAATTCAAATTAAATAATTAGTACCTCTTAGTCTTAATAAGCACTGAAGTAAGCCATAAAGTAATCAAAATTGGGGCTTAAATAGTTCCTCCAGTTTTTTATTTGCTCTAGAGCTAATTGGAAATGAGTGATTTGAACTGGATTTTGAGCCATTTGAAATTGTACCAAAACTGAACTATTCAGTAGATAAGTCAATTCAAAACCCCCTTCAGTAGTATTATGTGGCTAACACAAGTGTGTGTTTAGAGACACAAATTATAAGCAAGTAAAAGATATAGGTATTCACATTTTCTTTATCTTGAGGTTTGAATTTAATTTTAATGACTATTGAGTATGTTGTTTGTCGAAGATGCTCCATTACTGTAAATAAGTTTTCATTTATGCTTCAGTATACGCAATCTTTTTGATTTCCGTGATCTTTTACAGTTTTAGTATTTTCTGCACTGCTGATTTTTAGTGTTTCTCAGGTTTGTGTAATTGCCTAGCATCAACTCCAAATGATTCATATCGCATCTATGAATTTTTCAGGAATTTTTTCTATTTTCAACATTGCAATACATGTATGACTTCTATCAGTGGTTTATTTATTTATATATACTATTTAATGCTTTTTCTTATAGGGAATATGTGTATACATGTATTTCTTTGATAACTGAAGAGAAATTAACTTGTTCATTGATTCTGTTATTTGTTCTAATAAATTCCAGTTAATGTTAGCTGAGTCAACGGTTCACCATCTAAATTTTGTAATATTTCACTTGCTGTTGATACTGGAATCGAAAATGATTTTCATTCTGTTTAGCCTTTTGTTTGTTTTCTTGTTTGAATAAAAAAAAATAATGGTGGAAAGTGGTTTTCAAATGTATCTTCATGTTAGTTGTTACTTTTCTGTGTGTTTTTTTTTTATTCAGTTTTTTTTTCCCTACTACTTGAAATCCAAAACTGTTTACATGTATATGTTTCAATGTAAAAGGAAAAAAATCGGAAAAATCTTTTAGTCACTGAATTAACGTCTCTCTGGAATGTTCCTAGGAAGCAAAAACCAATAACAAATTAAAATAAAAGATCGTACATGCTTTTGAAGAGGTGGATCATTCAATGGAATCGTAAAGAGCTTTTTTCGGTATTGCTCAACAGTAGGTAGCAAAGTTTCCAACAAAACTGCAGGAGTTAGGTTTTTTAAAGGAGATCAAATTGCTCTGCATCTCGAATTTTAAAAAAAATCTTTTTCTATAAGGCGTGATTAGCCGCTGTAATTCTTGTGTCAATCTTAAAGCCTGTGTTATAATCAAGTTTCAGAAGATTGACAACCTTGCTGGCGCATATTTACTGACAAACATTTTTTTGCTCTTTGCCAAAGTACATAAAACATCTTATACTGTGGTGTAGTTGTTTATAGAATCTGGTACCTATGTGACTTTGATCTCATTATTTATTAAGTTTAGACTAGAGTAACTGAAATAATGTCCAGCACATGCAAAAGGTAACAACTGTATTGATGATCTACTGCAATTTTGAAATATTACCATTGAAGAATTTAATGTACAAATGTTTCAATTAAGTCTATATTCCTGAAGAAAGATACTCAAAAGAGCATTTCGTATCAAAACTTTGCACCTGAATGGTCCTTCTCATTATACTGTAAAACTCTTGAATTAGTGCCAAAAGCTCCTGCCCCCTCTGCTTTTTTTTTATATCAAAGTGCATAAAGTGATAAAAAAATTATTCCTAAATCACACTCTCACTATCTGGACTTTCGCTAGAAAGTTAAACTTAGAGAAATTCTTTTGTGTGAAGGTTTTACTTAGATGATGAATGAAGCTAAAAAATGACATGTTTTATTGTATTAAAAAACAAAGTAGGAATTCTTTCATCGTCTGAAATGGAATCTATAAGTATAACAAGTATAAGAGAACTTTCAAAACATATTAATCACATTTCGCTTTCCAGAAATATTTCAAAGACTTGAGTGATAAAGCTGTATTCAGGGATCTGTAAGACGTGAATGTGCACACAAAGACACCAAAGCTTTGGAAAAAAAAAGACAGAGAAAAACTGTTTTGCTCTAGTCATTTTATTAACACAGCATTTTCTTTTTGTTTAATCACCGAGTGTCTAGTAACAGCTAACAACAGAAATATATTAATTTAGGTTAACACCTTTGCACATAAAATGTTAATGAATAATACTTGTTGGCACTTGCAATACTATTTTTCAAAGGTTATTTTAGTTTGAAGTGTAAAATTATGCAATGACGAATTGGCTTTCACAGATTTGTTTTTTTTAATTCATCAACTGTCATGTAAAGTTTGTATGTTCAAGAAATTTTTTTAACATATTGAGTTTCACTTTTATTTTTGCATAAGAGTAATTTTTCAAACATAATCATAATGAACAAAAAATTATGCTTGTTACAACTATCAATCTTAGCTGTCATTTCAGACAAAAGAAAGGTAAATAGACACATAAAATGATTGGATTATATAATTATTGTAAAGAAAATTGTAAAGGCTTCTAAAACTACAAAGCAATAAAATGAATTTTAAAAAGCAACGAAAAGTAAACTAACTATAATCACTATGGAATGTTATTAGTTTTGTTTTGTTCAGTCTCCATCTATAATCTCAAGCTTCCTCTTGATAATGATCAAGACCCAGCTTCTTTCCTGATGGATCATCACTGACATTGGCACGTAATACAGGAGAACCATCAAAAGGAATTTCCTCTCCCAAGTAGGTTGGGTTTCCAACGCCATTTCTACCCCGTCTCTCTCGCTGCTTTCTACTGTCGCGCCTGTAAATGCAGATGGAATACAAAATGTTATGCAGAACTTCTCTTGCTGTGAGTAGATTTGCAATTTTTCTTTTAAGTAGAAAATTAAATGCATGCATGTCAATCTTAAAGATTTCTTTTAAGTTCACGTAATAACTTAATATATGTTCGCCGGTGAATTTCATCTATAATTATGAAGTATGAGAAGGAAAAAAAAGATGCGTCCATTTATTCAGAGTTGTGTTATAAAATGTCTTTGCAATTTGTTTTAGTAACTACAAAGGGTCAAATTGTTTTATTCTTTTTCTTCTACTTCCTCTTTCCTTATTTATTCTTTACTTGCCATTCATAATTATATAAAACAAAGTTCTATGAAAGAACATGTATTTGCAGTAGCCTTACTAGTCTTTACATTGAATTTTGATCTTCTGAAGTATGTTTGATTCACAGATTTCTATTAATAGCACTAGATCGCTTAGAAAAATGGCGGCCACTCTTCGCGGCATATCAGCACGCAAACTCGTAGTGTTTGAGGGTCGGAGAGGGTGGGAGGTAAGAAAGTGGCGACAGGAACTAACGATTCCGAGTCCAGCCAAATAGATAAATAATAGGAAAATATTGACACTGGTGCTCTCTGGGGAGTTTTATTAACTGTTAAACGGCAATTTTTTATAAATATTATTATTATTATTATTATTATTATTATTATCATTATTATTATTATTATTATTGTTGTTGTTGTTATTATTATTATTATGATTATAACTATTATTATTATGTGAGCAACTTGCACTAAAACATACGCAGTCAGTAGAACCAGGCGGAAGCGTTCGATTGACAGCTAAATAAATTAACAACACAAAAATTAAATAACAAAAAATTAAATTTACCTGATGCAATCTACTGCTTTAACTAGATGTAACAACAATGTCTTGAAGTTGCCTCTTTAAGCTGTGATTTATTACATACATAGATGTGCTCATCATGTAACATTGTTTTGTATAACTATAGGCACAGGCCCGCTAGGCCTAACCTAGCACATCATGCCTTAGTGCATCACAGTGCTTCCAGCCCCCCCTTTTTCTTCTCCGCAGTAACATTCAAGTTCCACCGTGCTGTGACATCAATGAGCTATCTAGTGCTATTAATAGAAATTTGTGGTTTGAGCCTATCTCCTACATTCAAATAAGTTCAAAGTAAAGGGAATTGAAAAGAGAGTGGGAAGCTTTACCTCTTCAAGAAGACAATCAGCCCAATAACAGCAAGGACTAGGAGAGCAAGTAGGGCACAACCTGCACCAATCAGAGGCACAAGGTTATGTGAGCCATCCGAGTCAACTTGATGTTTTTCTTTGCAGTGATCCAGCTCTAAAAGAAAAAAAATGAAACACAAAATGTTTCTTGATCTACAGGTAAATAGGTATTTTTTTATATGTATGGTATAACAAACAGAAAGTACTTCTTAAGTCAGCTTCTATTCAACTTGTAACCCCTTCAAAACTCTTTATCTATATAGGCTTAAATAAACAATGATGTTCCTAACCTGTGCGAATAGTCCATGTAGTAGGATTATCCAAGTTGCAGTACTCGCAGTCATCATATATGGATGAAACTCCAGGCTTAACACATGTATCTCCAATAACACAAACATCAGTCTGTAGAATACAAAATTTCTTAGTCTTGACAATGTCTCAAACTTTTGGTTTTAAATAAACAGGCAACACACTATCTTAAAAGTTTTAATAAGAAAAGTTGATATTAGTTTCAATAAATCACTTTTGAACTTCCAATTTTCCAGATTGGCATCAAGTTATTACTAGTACTAGTTGGCTCATAGAAAAGAAAATTTTAAATTTGCTGATGCTAAGTATCCAAATAGTCAATTAAGCAACTTAAAGCTGATTAGTTTGCTCTTTTCAGTATTCTCTACCGATAATAAATATTCTGTTATATATATGGGATCGACTCACAATTATCTAAGATTACGTTTTCTTATATTGTGCATTCACATTTTGAAAGGAAAATGTATCCATCATGAAATATTATCATTCTTCTTTTTTCTGGCTAATTTCACAAAAATGTAACTTTTTAAACTAAAATTTGAAGTCAATGTACCAAAATGAGTCCTTATCTGATATGCAACTCTAGGAATAAAAAAAGCAATTTTTTTTTTATTATTACCTGTCTGGTACATGTAGACAAATCACAGATGTAGCACACAGGATCATAGGCGACGAACAGCTGATACTGGGAGTGAGGTGTTACGCCATCGTTGCTGACTGAGATACGTAGGGACCTCTTCATTGAACTTCGATCTCCTAGGTCACATTGCACACGATCTCTGGCAATCAATTGGGCCTTAGCAACCTGTATTAGAGACCCAGATACCTCGCTCTGGCCCATCTCAGTCACCTGAAAATTAAGTAAGATTTTTTAACCATACAAAATAACATTCTATTTTTTCTCACCTGAATTTTTAATCATTTATTGAAAAAAAATTGTTGGTCAAAAGAATGTTATACCTAATATACTCACAAAACTTAATACTTACCTTGACCTCTTGGTAGTGACAGGACAGTTTTGATGAAGATACAAAGTTGGATCCGCTGATGAAGACAGAGGAGCAGTCAGAGTTGGAGTCAATCTCACACATGTGGACGCCATCTTCTGGCTCTTTGAGCACTGGAGGCGTAAGGTCCTTGGCGGAAATGTCACAACTGGTGCCATAGTAGCCCTCATAACAGTTGCAAGTACCTAGATTAATGAAGGCAAATAAAGTACAGAATATGATTGTGCATTGTTTGAAGTGTTTCTAATTTTTGGTTCTATTTCCTTTGTCTCTCTCCCTTTCCATTTACAAATTTGGCCTACCTAGCTAGGCAGGCCCTATCTGGGGTCTCTCTAGCCTCTACCTTTGGAGAAATGAATGACTTAGGAATACATGTAGTTTCAAAAATAAATTTCTAAGGAGTATAGTAAAACAAGAGAATTACTGACGCCTTTGGTAAAAATTACCCCCAACTTAAGATCTTTGCACTGTCTTTGTGTACATGTATGCGCATATTGTTTTTTCCTTTGTCGAAATGTACCCCTGATGTACGGATAGGAATGCATAATTTTTCTCTCTGTACGAAACATGGGGTCAAAATGTATCCTGACATGCAATTCAGGTTTGAAAACACAAAATACAATTAGGGTTAAAGAAAGTAACAAACCTGTAGAGCAGGACCCATGTCCGTTGCAGTCTGGAGGTGTGCAGGTAGCGTCCAGGAACTGGATGGCTAGATTGCTGCTCTCAGCATTGTTCTGGTAACCCGGGTTCTGGTTCAATTCTGTGATGCAGTGTTGATAGGCAGAGATACGCGCTCCCTCAAGCCATTCAGTCCCATCAGATGCCTATAAAAGTATGCAGTAATGAGTGGGAATCTTGAGAAGTATATTTTGTGTTACAGCAACAGGGAAAGGAAGGCAATATAGTAGTAGTAGAAGCAGTAGTAGTAGTAGTAGTAGTAGTAGTAGTAGTAGTAGTAGTAGTAGTAGTAGTAGTAGTAGTAGTAGTAGTCGTAGTGGTAGTAGTTGCAGTAGTAGAAGAAGATCTATATCAATGTATAAGTTACATGTCAAATAAATATCGTATGTTTCTTTGAATTTGCTGAACTGGTGTATTTCTAAAGTGTAATCTTTAAGTTATAGCTTTGACCAATTGTTTTTATCATCTTTTCTGTAGAGCATATTAATTGTACTTTATTTTTTCAAATTTAGAGAGAACAGTTAAATAGTATGGTGAGATTAAGTAAACATACCTTAATATCCCCTATACAATCTTGAACTTGTTCATCCAACTGGAATGACTGCAAAGTGCCATCCAAAGAAGCCACAGCGTCGGTGCACATTTGAAGTGTGTTGTCTGGGATATTATCCAAGCACCATGCAGTAGCTGTCTCCAAGGTCCACCCACTTTCTGTGGGCCACGTAGCAGTCTAGGTATGACAAGAGGCAAAGACTTATTATGTAGGTGTTCATTATATAAAGTTCCAAAGAAAATTCTGCTTGTTTTTAGCTTTCTTGGTGTAACAAAAACAACAAGACGGTGAGGAAACAATGAAACTATATTTGGACTCTGATAAAAACAGCACAAACATGACTTTTTTCAAATTGCCGTTATACCAAAGTGACGTTACAGCATAGCACATTAAAACCATTTGTGTATAAACTCTATGTGCATGTACCCATTAAATAACTGAGGGGCGAAAACACAGAAAAATGGGACACAATTAAAATAATATCATAAGTTGCTTCCCTTGATAAAATAGACTCATACAGCTAGTAGGCCTACATTGTGTAACAAATGACTCCCCACTTTCCATTTCTTTAACCACACATGTGCAACTGACTGTAGGCCTAATGTCCTTTTAAAAATAGATCTAGTCATTGCCCTATGCTTGAACGTTGGTACGTTTATACTTGGACTAGCAGTGTTCTTGCCTTGATTGATTCATGCTACTGCTATCGCTACTAGTGCTAGATTAGTCTAGATCTTTGTTTCATAACTGGCGACTGTCTGTGTGAAAGCTAGGAGGGGGTGAGGAGGAGGAGTACGACGGCTTTAGTCTTACAACTTCTACTAAATCTAGCGATAGCCCCCTGCTCCAGACAGGTACTCAGGTAGAGCCTATGGAATAATAAATTGGGTAAAGGGAAAGGAAAGATGAGGCTAGTCAGAAAGCACCATATTGCTTGTTACACAAGATTCATAAGAAAGTAAGGGGATGTACACACACAAAAATGATGACCACATAGCATGCTTATGGCTAAAAGACATTTTTCTTCTTCTTCTTCTTTTTTTTTTTCTAGGTTTTTAATTATTCGATTCATGCTCCTTCTTTATCTCTTTCCGTTATAACACAAAAGATCCTCTGGGTGCCAGTAAAGCAGTAATTTTTTTACTAAATTTTAACAGGAGAAAAAGGGGGCATGGTGAGGGTATTGTTACACCCAGAGGTGCTGTTACAGCACTAGCCATTAAATATGGACTGGACAGAAGTAACTTTGAACATTGAAAAATTGACATGCCCTCATAAGATGCTAAAAGCCCCAATATTAAATATTAGAAATTATTGTTAAAATTGATACAAATTTATTGCAAAGTTGATATTACCTGAACTGAAGTTGGTTCTTCAACATCATCAATTGGGTTGGGTGCCTGGCGTTTTCGCCTGGAAGTGCTACTGCTCATGTCTTGTTTAAAGTTGGCCAGTAGAGAAGCAGTTTGGTCTTCACCTAAAGCAGGATATGTGTGCTTTACATTATATTAAAAAGCTCCAGTTTTATTATGTATTCTTTAAGATCTTAGTTTACCATTATTTTAGCCAGCAAATAACATTTAAGTGGTTAGATTTCCCAAAGATTTGTAATTCTCTCAGCCATATATCAGAGAAAGTAATAAAAGTATGGTTTTATTTATTTATTAACTATATATTTATAGCTGTAATCTTCTGCTTTCATTAAAAAATGCATAGCATTAGCTTTTAAACTGTGCAACCAAAGATGACTCAGAATTACCATTTACAAGTCCACAGAGGGCAAGATTGGCCCATTTTCCGCACTTGGTGACTGAATCTTTTCCTGATCCTGGAGTCCAGGTCTGGCAGTACACAGGCACTGGGTCAGTGGAGATGGTCACATTTTGAACAAACACCTGGTTGTAGTCATCAGCCTGAGCCTTTGTTCTGTTCCAAGTGGATTAATTTATAATAATTTTAAGCACATTCTAGGTATGTATGCGAAGTAGATACCACACACTTTTCCTAATACTAATTGTTCAACTCAAGCTTCTTATTCTTTATTTTCTCTTTCAAATAAAACGTGTTGTCATTATATCTGTTGAGGACTTGCGCAAATAATAGTATAAATATTTATTATTGGATACATTTCCATTTTTTTTTTCTCTACAAGAATTTTAAAGAGAGGAAACATACAATCCAATACAGTGTTTTCTTTAGAGAATAGCACATTAAACTTCCCATATAATACAAAATTGAAGAAGTGTCTCAAACTACAGGCTTTAGCAAATCGAAGTGTTAATGATTTTCTCTTACATTTTCCATTTGTTGTTGAAGTCATTAGGGACAAGCTCTCCAGGCTCACCATCTGTCTTTTGAATCTGGTACTGTGAGAAGTCGGGAAGCTGGAAGTCATTGTAGCCATCACCATCATACACACCGCATAGACCTGAACACACCAAGAGTTAAAAAGAGAGCTCAACTCACTGAATATTGCACAACAGTTTGTAATCTTAAGTCCATCAAATTTGGCCTTTAAAAAAGCAACATATTACACATGTAAATACTATACACTTTTGTTGCTGGTGTGTATGGTTTTATTTGTTTTTATGATTTCCCACTGTATTTGATGGTCTTTCTTGTTGTTTTTTAATTTTCAAACATGTTCGCCTCATTTTGCGTCATACATCTTATGGTGCATCTTATGGTGTATTTTGAATGAAGACTTGTTGAGGTTGTATCTTTTTTTCAACAAACACTTATGAAGACACCAACTTTGAACTAAAGAAAAGAGATATTCTAACACTGCATCACAGGAAATGTTTCCTGTTGTTAAATGCAACCAAAACACAAATCGCCTGATAAGAGAAGAACATAGCTTGCGACAGGTTTTGTTTTAAATATATATNNATATATATATATATATATATACATATATATATACATAATTATATAGGCCTATGAATATGTCTGTGTTGGTTAGATTGATCAAGAATAGAAAAAAAATCAAACCTTGTGTGGCCCCAATGTCTTTGGCAGATGGCATCACCCACACATTCATGTACTTGCCCTCAATCCTTACTTTTACCAGTGTTCCAGAATCCAGGAGAACCACCTTGTAAAATTAAGAATTATATTAAGAACTAATCTTGTATTAAGAATATAAAAACTAACATGAAAGATTTATTGTAAATGCTTAAGTTGAAATGTGAAAAAAATATTCTGCATTTCTATATTCTTTGAGATTTTAGAATAAAAGTTTAGGTAGCGTATTTATTTTTTTTCAACAATTTATGAATATCAAACTTAAAGATATTTTTATAAATTACTTATCTTGGCAGGTTAACAATCATTTTTCCCTTTCTTTGTAAAATTGCATACATCGATAAAGCGGGGCTTACTGTGTAAGTCTTGAGATCATTTTCCAACATGACAGCCATTCTCTGTTGATCCAGTGTGTCTGCTCCTGTCTCAGCAAAATAAGAGACAATGTCAGTGTTTTGGTCGCACAGGTCAAAAGTGACTGTGCTCTTCCCAGCATAGACTTTGACACCACAGTTACATGATCCATACGTGGAACATTGACTGTACTGGACCACAACCTGTACAGAAATTGATAAAATTATGCAATTAGCACACTTCTTTGTTCAATCAGTCACATTCTACCAACAAAGAAATAGTTAGGAAAATGAATATTTTATTATGGTGCTCGAAGTTGTAGATGGTAATACTCACACTTGAAATGTTGGGTAAGTATTTACATGCTAAACATACATTATAGGCTACAGCTATCCCTCTTTATTGTATTTATTACTTTTCATGTAGGAGTAAACCAGCTTTTAGAGGTAAAAAGCTTACTTGCAAGACTCATTTTCATTGCATGGAATTTGACACCCAAACCGAGGAGAAAGGAGATCAATTTAGATTACCAAGTTTGTGCCATATTTTTAATTAATTTGTCCACAATTTTATTTCTTACATTTAAGAGGCTGAAAGACAAAATTATAACCAGAAAGATGCTTTGCCAGGTTAAATTGGCATTATATTATTATTTTCTTATTCACATTGACTCACCGCCTCGGCAAACATTTTGTGTCTGAATAGAATGAATCTCCCTGTGTCCATGTTGTTGTATTTGCTGTGAATACATGATAAACGTGAGTTGTAAGGAAAGGTTTGCTTTAAAATTAAAATCTGAGAACCAAATATAAGCTAATAAACCTGGTTGTTTGTTTCTTTGATGCACTATTTCTTTTTCAAAGTAGCATTATGTTTTGTAGACCATGTATAAACTATCAGATAAGGGTAATACAGTTAAAATACTCTCCAAAGACATATTTTCAACTTGATATATCAAAGCACTGCATGGTTATTTTTTATTCTGATTGGGTGTGTATAAACCTCTACGTTAGTTATACTGTTTGCTTAAAAAATACTTACATGCCATCATGGGTTCTGATGTGCGGGTCATTGATAGAAGAACAGGCAGAGTTTGGAATGTTCCTGTCACTCACATACACCTTAAAAAGAGAGGGTAAATCCAAATTAACTTCTTACAAGTTTTCAAATGAATTATTAAAATATGAAATATGCATATATTCTTTTTTTTTCTTCTAAGTTATCGTTTTTTGAAAAGCTAAAAAATAGATTTCACTATACTTCAATATTTTTCAGGAAGGATGTCTTTACTGTATTCTGTGTCAGAACAAGACAGAAATCAAATTGTAATGTGTGTGTGTGTGTTGAGTGCGGTGTTTGATAGTCTTATAAAGGATTTCCATTTATTTACCTTGGTTGAAGGTAGCTGGAAGGATGCAGATCCTGCATCTACAGTGAAGCTGACATCCACAGCTTGCGGGCCATCTTGTTTGTAGTCTTCTCGACCATACACCTTAAACATTACCTCCCCATTAGTTGGCTGCAGTGATCTGGGCTTGGCGTAAAACAACTGAGGGATTGGATCATTTTCGTTAGGTCCCTTCAGGCACCTGAAACAGAAACCAATTTGGAGTCAGAAAATAAGTTATCTGTTTATTTAGAGCACAACATGCATCTCGAATCATTTGTGTTTGATGCGGTGACTTGTTCCCTGTTTCCATAACAGTGCAACATACTACGTTGCAATTTTTATTTTCATTTTCATTTTAAAGGGTCAATGAAATACGCCTGGTTTAAACTATATCCCCTCTGCACAAGTGTTATTCGAAATTCCTCAGAGAGGTTTCAAAGTTACATGTACAAGTAAGTCGTTTTGTTGTTTATGCTTCCTTTATGATGGCTTATCAATCTCTCATTACAACTAGTATTAAGATATCTCTTTTATTTCATGTTATATATACCTTGGCACAGAATCTGCATCATCAGCCACTGTGTTGATTGTGATGGTAAAGTTTTCAGATCCAGCCACACGCTTCCACCCAAAGTATCCATAGAGGCCAGCCTCACACACAAACTGTTTTGAACGCTCTGTGTGTGTGGCCTGTGCAGAAAGAATTGTGTCTTTACTAATTGATGTTAAAGGGTATATGAGAAGAATCTCAAAAAGCTGCGAAATGCTTCAATATTGAAAAAATATAGAATAATTGGTTACTCAATGTATTGTCTCTTACAGCTTCCTTCAAATAGTTGGTTCAAGTATATTTCAATTACTTCGAATGATTTATTATATGAAAACAATGCCTCTTAAAATCTATAAAGATGTTTACACCTCCTAGTCAAATAGTGCAAAAATTAGGATCATATCCTATTCTGTTGTGGGTATTACTGATTAACTGACAAAAATATTCAATCACAAATGAAATGGGTGAAGGAAATTTCAAAAACACTTGTTTTTCAAAAAAGCAAAATATCCTGATAATCCTATTTGAATCCAACAAAATTTTAGGAAAATGTGTCAATACCATGTGTGTTAAAAACAAACAAAATTTAAGTTTTGTTTGTTTTTTCCTCTTACATAAGTTGAATATTATTTTGCTCAGATAAAGTGGAATTTGAACCAACCTAAACAACTCAAGTTTTGCTTACTTCTTACTCCAGTTAAAAATGTTATTTGCATAGCACAAATTTTGGGAGAATATCTATCACATTTTCTCTGTGGTTTTTCTGAGCTTAGCATCATTTTCCATTAATTCCATTTAAATAAATAGACTTCTGTTAGTCATTTGAGTATTACCTGGAGGACAACAACCTCTGGGCAGAGGATGACATCATTAAGCCACTCACTCTTGTACATACAGTGAGAAGGCAGATAAGTGGAAACACACTCTGCAGCCTTTTGTTGATCACTGTTCCGAAAATATGAGGGGAAAAAACTCCTTAATAATTGTTTCATTAATTAAGTGCAAATATCTCTCATAAGAAATGAATAATTATGTATAAAAATTAGGAAATTACAACATATAAATTAATTTGCAAAATATATTCAGCAAAATTAATAAATCATAAACTAAGTTTTTGCAACAATTGCAAGTTGATTAGTAGGCCTGCTATCCTGATCCTCTTAAACATTGCTGGTATTTAAAGACCTCTGTAATGTAATTTTATACGTACCAGATGGTTATAGGAATTAAAATCGTACTAACATGATCACAGCATAATTATTTAGAAATGTTTAGTTTATGGAAAAACTCAGTTTATCATAGTGTAGTTCTTCACTGATTTATTATCTTTATGTTTTGATGTTTCTTTGTAAGGTATACAATTTTATTCCTCTTTATATGAGCTTGTTTAAATATTTTTTTTACATACTTTGCATTTTCAGGGCCCAAATTCATAGATTTTGGGTCGAATAAATAATAGTTTCTTCTTATTTAAAATATTGTTATTTGCAGAAACTTTACATTTCTGTGATACTACAGTTACAACGGCATCTTAAAAGAATTAACATCGAAATTACTCAAAAGTTATGAAAAAGGGCCCTAACATGTGTTCTACCTACCTGCAAGACAAGCTAGAGGAGTTGCCAAAACTAGCAATGCACTCTGCGATTTTCGCTTCAGCATCATTACATGACACAACTTGATCAAGACATTTACTTGTGTATGCTGTGAGAGTAAAGATCACAACTTTCCTTAATAATTTATAACATGATATTTAGTGCAAATAATAAGATAATGATTTAGAACATATAGTAAATAAACATGAACAGCTTTGGCGTACATGCTGTTCTAATAGTAATAAGACTATAATTAATTTATGCAGTTGAAATAACTGTTTTCAAAAACAAACTTTAAAACTATACTTACGTGTCAGAAGCACATTATAAATCTCTGAGTTGCAGCTGCTAGTATTGTTCTTAAGCATCAGTGCCCGTGCTTGTCTGAGAAAGGTTAGAAGTGTAAAATAAGATACAAGTTATGGTGATTTTTTATATTTTGCATAATAAACAACAAAAGTATCAGCCAGTATTTTGATAAATCTCTTCAAATCTATTTATGAGAAAAATTTAAGACTTAAAAAAATACGAAAATATTTCATAAGGATTCACTTTAAATCCTTGCAATACAAGGGTATTTTGTTTTGTTTTGTTTGTTTTTTTCTTTCTATAGAGCAGGAGTACATTCTGTGATGGCTTTTTAGCCCTGTAGGCCAAATGGTACAGATAACAAAGGTAATTTCGTTTTTTATTTGAAATCTCCTAAACAGAAACAAAGACCACATAGGTGAAGGATCACATACGCGCAGAAAGATGTGAGGTGTAGTTCGTCTTTCACCATAAGGTCTGTTATGAGTGTAGCAAAGCTCTTGACTGGGAAATGAACAGCACATTCATCACTGACACGACCTGAAACAAATTGTATGTAACACAGGGGAAAAAACCCCATTAAAAACATGTGCCATACATTATTTTCACAGCGGAAAAGATATTTCAGCAGATATGTTGTAAGTGTAAGCTGGAAAATAGAATTTCTTATTAGATAAAAAGTTTTCACTTCACAATTACTTTAGAAAAAAACTACTCCTACTCCTTTTTTTCTGTTTTGTTTTGCATTTATTAGCCTACATTTAAACCCTTCAATATTGGAATACATTGTACATTATTCCATAAGGAAATTGTCATTTTTTAATTCCTGATCATACTGAACATTACAAAAAACATATCATTAAAAATTAATATTTTTTGTTTTGTTTTGTTTCACTTAGTCCGAACACACCATCACATTCTTTATCTCTCTCTTTGTATAGCTGATCAATGAGGCTTTTGGCCAAGGCGACATATTCCTTTGATTCTGGGTTGGAGAACTGTGCGTTGATGCTGTTGTACAGACTGTCATAGTTGGCGCATGCAGTTGCTTTTTTGCCTTCCACTGTGACATCTCCAGAGGCAATGAAAAATGAGTAGAGGTGTCCTTCGATATTGCCGTCATCACACATAAGGTCTCCAGGTAGACCAGCTGCTCTCAGCTAAACAGGTAAGGAAAAGGGTAATCATTAATAGAATAGGTCACTTTAAAGCCAGTGAAGAATTAAAAGGTTTATTAAGCCATATATGAGCCGCCCTTGATAATGTAGGGGATAGAGAGAAAAAAGTTGTGTCCCATTAAATAGTTTCCAGCTTCCTGTCTTTCTTATTGAAATGGTCAAAGTTTAAATTGAGATGAAAGGTTCTGCAAAAACACTAATTTTTGAAGAAAATACTTTTAAATAATGAAATAATGGGGTTTATTTTTTTTTTAACATACATGCAATGTATACTATAGTTTTTTTACTTAGTATGATTATTTTGCACATACTAAGTTCCAATTTGCAAAGGATTATAGTAAAAGATATGTTTTGAACAATGAAACTTACCTTTTTCTTCATGACGTTCATAGCTTGCATTCTTTGAGCTTTGTTGCATGTAACTGTGTTAATTGTCACACATTCTGTGGCTGCTCTTTCAAGACTGAAAAAATGTACTCTCCATTTAGTTTTACTAAGCCATATCAATGTCATCTAAACATTTTATTGCTCTTTCAATTTTTAAATAGAAAAGATGATAAAAGCTTCTAAATTTGAATGTGGTTGAGTCTCTTTGTAGTTTTGTTTAAGTCAATGTCATTATATAAGTTATTTTTTTCTTAAAATAAGATTTTTATTGTGATTTTCAAAACATTTGACCCATTTTAAAAATACCTAATTTTCAGTTTGGTCCTTGCTGAATAAAATACAGGCGATCAAAAGAAAAAAATGAATGGCCTGACACTTTATATTGTGTAAACATTGAGCCCTCGTTTTTTAGAAGACCCCCCCCCCCCCCCCAAAAAAAAAAGGAAAAAGTTCTATAGCGAATGATAGAGAGAGAGAGAGAGAGAGAGAGAGAGAGAGAGAGAGAGAGAGAGAGGGAGAGAGAGAGAGAAGAGGAGGGAGTGAGAGAGGGAAAAACAAATACGTTAAGAGAATGAGAGAGAAAGGAAAGACATTGATTGAGCTTGAAGTAGAGCTTATTACAAATATTTGTTACTATGTGTTTTTCTTTATGTAAATATCTTACTTGCAGACATCAGTCTGTCTGTTCATGAGTCCATACTCCAGATCGACCTCACAACCAGCCTCGTTGACAGGGCAGGCAGCTTGTTCAGTACAAAGATTTTCTGTCAGCCAGGGGCATTGGTCTCCAGCCTTTGTCACAAACTCTTTCAAGAGTTGTCGGATGGACTTTACATCCTCATCTGTTTCTTCGCAGCCTGAAGTGCTCTTTGCAACACATGTCATCATCTTTTGTATAGTCCTGAAACATTTGTCAAAATATATATAAGCTGCTGAGAAACTGATGCTGACAAACTTTCATATTTTAAACATGGAGAAACGTTACACATGGTAAAATTATGAGAGAGAGAAAAAAACAAATCGGCCATAGGAAAAAATTCGGGAGATATTCGCAATTTAAGAGGACTCAAGGTTACCTTTTTGCAATAATATAAGAGATAAACATATGGCTTTATCAAATCTTGTTGCTCTCTTATTTTATTTGATATATTCAATAAAGTTTCTGAACAGTTTATTGCCCAAACAAAATGCTTACATGCACTGCTGTCTCCATATGAGAGAATCTCCCTGCAAGATGTTGATACTGAATTTAAACAAGCATGTGAATGCATTGCCCATGTAGCACATGCGGTTCTTCTCTGGCAGCTCTGGACAAATTGGTGGGGGAGGTAGCTCTACACCATCACACAAGCTTTCCAGATTCACCTTTGTTGCCAGTTCCTATAGAAAAATATACAACAAATAGTTAAATAATACAAGTTATGAAACATGGATAGAGATAATACAAATGCCATTTAATACATTTTCTTTGCATTGCTACCTCCCTCTATGATTTTGAATCGATTTAAATTTTAATAAAGCATGGAAAGTGCTTCCATGGATTAAACTTCCTAAGCCATATTCAACAAACCTTGTTTCCTGTATAAAAAAGCAGATAGGCTCTACTGTGTGAAAAGATATTAGGTTTGTGGTTAAATTTGTTTGCTAGTCAAAAAGATTCTCACATTATAAGAACTTGTCACTGTTTCGACCTCATCACTGGTGCAAGTGAAGGTAAATGACTGGATACATGATTCAGCTTGTGCTCTTCCCCTGAAGAAATATAAATTCATGGTATTAGAGCCTCGTGAAACTTACCGAGTGTGGTTATGATTGTCAATATTTAAGACATAATTAACTATTGAATGTTAACAATGTTTTTATAACAAATTAATTGGTGTTTCATGTGGTAATAACTCGTTGGACATTGTTGAAATAAATTACCACAAATTAATTAATTTTCACCTGGAAAAAAAACAATAGAAAACTTATTTAACAAAGAAGATTTAACATGAAAGTAACAAAAAATGTATGGTTGAAAAATTGCAATTTAAAAAAGTCTCATGGAAACTTAATGTAATCAAATAACATAGAACATACACACAATCAAAACAACAACAACAATAATACATATATATTATATATACTTTTTTTTTATATACGCTTACGTGCAGAGAGCAACTTTGTCCTGACTTCTATCATACTGGCTGATCACTGTGCCAAATTTGTTGATGCACGCATATGCCTCTGAAATAATGCAGGTTTGAGGAGGCTTACACAGACCCAGCTCATCTATGACCTGATCAACACGGTTGTTGACTCTGGTGAACCAAGTCTTCTTGTCTTCAGGACATGAGTCTAGGTGTTTCTTGAGGCAGTCAGCTGTCTTACCCTCAGAATAATACCTTTTTATTGGATAAAAAAAAAAGAGGATTGTATCAATACAGTTTACATTGCCTTGCCATTTAGTTTAAAAAATCCCAAAACAAAGGGAGGGTCTACTGGTATATAAAATTCATGATGATATGAGGTTAATTTCAGACCTTAGCAAACATTTAAGAACGAAAACTATGTCTTTCATAGGATATCTTTCGAATTTTCTTTCTTGCTCAAATATGCGAATCAAAATATTTCTAATAGACGAAAATTTCATTGAGTGCAAACAAGATGAAAATACTAAACTTAAAATTATTTTATGTTTCCAATATTCCAATGATGAAATCATCTCTTTTTAATAACCTCTTTTTATATGATTCATAAATTGAAAAAAAAAAAAAAGGTTCACTTACTGGCAAAATCTTTTGCGTTCATTAATACTGAGCAGTTTAACATAGAGAAGGGTCTGTGCCTTGTGACTCACACATGCTGCTGCCTTTGAGTATGAACAAGTACCATTGTCTGAAATCAAGAAAAAATCACAAGAAATGATGGTATGTTATCATACTTTTATAATTATATCTAACTTCTATAAGAAGGAGATGAAAGTAACTGCTGTATCATATCAATACAATATGCTCATGAATAATAATTATGTACAATTGTGATTTCAATATTTTATTTTGTTTCATGATTTTTTTTAAATGATTGAATCTGGATTGGTGTGTACATTATGTATGAGCAGTTTTAAATATTACAATCTGTATCCGTTATGGAGTTAGTAGCCTATGTGGCTATTGAAAATACTCTAAGCCTATGAAAGGTCAACATAGCATACATTTTTTATCAATTGTTCGAGTCCAAGTTATGGATAGAAAGATATTTTATGGTTTTCTTGTAAGTTTCAAACTACGTATTTTGGATTGCTTTATGTGTGACAAAAGTCATATTTTCCACTAAAATGGTCTGATAATACTAATCAATGAATTTATCAACATATCATTATCCAGTAATTTCTATAATTGAGTTCATACAAATAATTTCTCTCTGGTTTGTATATGACATACTACCATACCTTATTATTTTTTTAATTGCTTGTAGTAAAAACTAATAGGCTCTGTTATAAAAAGTGTATTGCAATTTTGTGAATTTTTTTTTTTTTTTTAATTGGGCGATGCATCTTCTGACTCTGTAATGTCATAATTATATTTATCTCTAAGTAGTTCATAAAAACAATCGGAGTATCTCACCTGCCAACACCACTGGACCTGAAAAGGGTTAAAAATAATTAGTAAGTTCAAAAATT
>RQTK01000211.1:9977-49977 GCA_003991915.1 Elysia chlorotica | reverse complement strand
CAATCTGAGAATATATTTTGCAGAAAAAAATGAGTGATGAATGATACAAATTTAAATTGCCATAAATGTCTCTTTGCTACACATGACTTTCTAATTATGTCTGATATATTTTAGAAGAGAGGAACTCTGTTATCTTAAAAGAAATACAATGTTTGTCTCATAATTTAGAAACATTTAAAATAATACTTAGAGAAAAAGCTTTTTTACATTTTCAATATTGTACTTAGTATTGAACTAAAAGTAATAAACCCTTTTTACACTAACATACCATTTTGAGATTGCACCCATCCTTTTCAAAACGTAAAGGTGGACAATGCTTTTTATTATTCTTTTCCACTGTTGTCGTCATGATTTCAAATAACATCTGCTGGAAACTATTCAGGGAGCTTCCACAATCGTCTTTGAGAATCTTTGCTTTTTCAAAATCTGCTGTAGTTTCCCTGTTATTTTCATAGAATAAACGTACAGGGTTCTGAAAAATCTTTTAAAATTTTGATACGTTCTGAGATGTTATAAGGAATGCCTATATAATTTTAGGCGATTCAAGATAAAGAAAAGCTTTTGTTAGTAATACAGTCTCTGGATATTGGCAGGAAAAATAAAAAGTAGTGTACCAAGAAGTAAATATAAAGAATGGGTGTGTTAACAAGAGATTGAGAGAGAGAGAGAGAGAGAGAGAGAGAGAGAGAGTATCTAAGTAGAATGAATTAAGTTTGAGTATGAATTGACCAGATGTGATTTTGCATCATTGATTTGTCTCTAATACTGATAAATAAAAAGATTACTGAAAAGCTTTTGTTAGTAATACAGTCTCTGGATATTGGCAGGAAAAATAAAAAGTAGTGTACCAAGAAGTAAATATAAAGAATGGGTGTGTTAACAAGAGATTGAGAGAGAGAGAGAGAGAGAGAGAGAGAGAGAGAGAGAGTGAGAGAGAAAGAGAGAGAGAGAGAGTGGGAGGTAGGGAAATAGAGAAAGAGAGAGAGATCGAGGAAGAGAGAGAGCGACAGAGAGAGAGTGTGGGAGGTGGGGAAAGAGAGAAAGGAGGAAGTGACAATGACAAGTGGAGACAGGGAAGAGAGAGTTAGAGAAAGAAAGGCATAGGGAGAGGGATAGACAGGCAGAGAGGCAGAGAGGTAACTAGAGCACATACAGAGCATAAAAACTAGATACAATGCTTTACAATGCTTTTTATTTTTAGATATTGAAAACATTTCAATACTTTTAAGACCAATACAATTCATCGATTTGTCTATTCAAGATGTTTTACATATTACAAAGATTTTTATACCAATTGATGCATCATATTATTGTTTGGAATGGCATGCTAGCTGAAATTAACTCCCTTTTTTTTTGGTTGCAGTTTTTTGTATTAAGTAGCAAAAGAAGACCACACAAATACTCACTGGCAGAAGAGATCTCTGCTCTCAAAGGATGAAGTAGCAATGTTTGGTGGGATCAGAAGCTGTTGGATCAAGGTCGATAGCATCTTTATGTCGCAGGCTTGCCTCTTGATAGGGGGAGCTGTTGAAAAAATTGTTTGATGTGTGAAGTAAAAAAAAACAAGACAATACCAATAAAAGTACTTGAGGCATATAATTTTGTTTTAAAGGAACCTGATATGAGGAAAATATTACCAAATTATTAATAACATTGTAAGTATATCATGAGATATAATAACTAGCTATAATTGCACATTTAAATGATGAATCTAATGCACAAGGTAAAATGTTATATTTTTTTACAACATCTTTCTTTAGCTTTAATACTGGTCCTTCTTTTTAAAGACATTTAAATTGCAGTCTGTCCATGTTACAATTTGACTCAACACTATAAAATTTTTTTTTTTTTTTGCATTTTACATGCAAATAGAAAGTAATCGTATGCTTTTCCATTGCTCCATCAATTGGTCTGATTTTAGTGGTACAGCAATAGCAAAGATTTTGCAGCTATATTGCAGACTGCATGGGCCTACTTGCACAAAACATTTAAGTTCTAATTTAACAGTTTTTATAGACAGCTTTTCGAAACATGTGCATGGGCTATTTAATGGGGATTTCAATTTACTTTTTAACAGTAAAGAAAACATGTAAGTGACTGATATGGCAACTAATACCCTCCTGTTAACATTGTTTAGGATTATTAAATTTTATCCAATCGTTTTTCCAGACTGCAAGAACAAAGAATCAAGTTTAAAGTTGCTGAGTTGTCAACACAATATCATAATTGACAAAGCTTTAGACCGTATGGCAGTCTCATGAAATTAAATTTCTCCTTTTTTAGCAAAGAGATCGTGGTTATTATAAATTAATAATCCTGACCGTAACAACCCTATGATTTTTATCAGTTGTTGTTCTTGTTGTTTTTAAGAAGTCTATGATTTTCAAGTTATGCTAAAATAAAAAAATCTGATGCGATAGCCTATTAATATTGCATAATTAATATTGCAAAAAGCATTTGAACATACAGGTAGAGTTTTGGCCACCACTGTCAGCTTTGCAAAGCCCGTTGATCTCTATTAAATTGAGAAGATCCTTTGTCGGTCCCATTATTAAGTCCTCAAAAACATTAGGAAGTTCATATTGACATTCTTCAAGATCCTTTACAGCTTTGCACATTCTCTGGAAGTTGAGATATACAAAGGAACTATAATAGATCTATGGAACATTGGTACCGGCCAGACATTTATTAGAAATCTATTGAAATGCAAGAAATTTGAAACATCACAATATAGTTTCTTGACACATGAAACATTAACCATTAACCGTTCTTACAAAAAATTAAGAATTGCTTTTATCTATAAAAACTAAAGTATAATAGTCCTAATAGTAATGTAGGTAAATAACCACTCATGGCATGCTAAATAAAGAAAGAGTACCTCTTGGCTGCCTTCTTCAAAAGCCTTTCCAATTTCATTCTGGAAGTCAACTTGACATTCGACGGCCTGATAGTACACATCACGCTTGATTTCAAGACTGAAGTCAAATGAAGAATCTTTCTCTTGGCATGATTCTATTTCTGACTGGAATGTTGACTTTACGTACTTGACAACATCTTTTTGTTGCACTGAGGAGCATTCCTTTGTGTACACACTGTAGACTCTTTCAACCTGCATCAAATTACTGAAAAGATACACAGAATTAAGCTTTACTCATATATTAAAATATCTAATACTATGTATCCAATAAAAAAGTGAGATACTGTGAAATGCTAAGAAAATGATTGTAGCATTGTTTAAAAATACTTTTTAAAGGTAAATATGTTGCGTTTTTTATGCTATCAATCATTCAATATCAAACAGCATGTAGCCAAGTAGCAGAAACAGAAGTCAGGTAATAGCAGCAGCAAATCAGTCAAAGTATAGTATCAGTGGTAGCAGTAGCGACAACAGTCGAAGAATAGTATCAGTGGTAGTAGGAACGACAGCGGTAGAAGTATAGTATCAGAGGTAGCAGTAGCGGCAGCGGTAGAAGTATAGTATCAGAGGTAGCAGTAGCGACAGCAGTAGAAGTATAGTATCAGTGGTAACAGTAGAGTCATCGGTCAAAGTATAGTACCAGTGGTAGCATTAGCAACAGCGGTAGAAGTATAGTATCAGAGGTAGAGGTAGCAACAGCAGTAGAAGTATAGTATCAGTGGTAACAGTAGCGTCAGCGGTCGAAGTATAGTATCAGTGGTAGCATTAGCAACAGCGGTAGAAGTATAGTATCAGAGGTAACAGTAGCGGTAGCAGTAGAAGTATAGTACAGGGGTATAAGTAGCGACATCAGTAGAAGTATAGTATCAGTGGTATAAGTAGCGGCAGCAATCAAAATATAGAATCATTGGTAGAAGTAGCGACAGCAGTAGAAGTATAGTATCAGGGGTAACAGTAGCGACACAGTAGAAGTAGCTTTACAGCAGGTTTTAATGCAAAGTTGATGAAATTTTTTGATTTTTAAAATATTTTCTAAATCCCGAGTACGAGTATTTTTCTGTTGTAACATAATTTAACAATAAAAAATAACTGGTAGTTAACGAATGTGGTTGACTTTTGTTTCACTGAATGCTATATTTTATTTTGACAGGTGTGTATGTATGCATGTGTGAAAAATAAAGGAGATGGGGAAGGCGGGGGAGGGGGGGGGGGGGGGGGAAAAAGGGGGGGGGGGGGGGGGGGGGGGGGGGGGGGGGGGGTTGAAGAAAAGAGGGTGAGTTTTTTGCTTACAGGCAAGCTGCACTGCTGTCCGATGAATTGTCAAAGACAGATCGAAGTTTCCTCACATATTCAATAACAACCTCCGTTTGACATGTTCCAACACAAACCTTGATAGAAGATATTATTAGTCTATATTTATTATTCACATTTATTAGTTCACACTGTATACAATCAACAATAATTATTATAATATTTATACAAACTAGTATTCTTTTCTCATCAATAATATTTTCATCTTCCCTTGCAGCTTTTTTGAATACTATTTAGTTTTTTTATGGCAATATAATTCTTATTAGTGATGGTCCTTTATTCTCATTTATTTTAAATTTTGTCTTGTCTCCCCTAAAAAGGTGGTAGTTTTTCACCCTTAAGATTGATTAAACCCTTGATCAAAAAGTCCTTTAGAAATATTTTGTGGAAGTCTTTTTTTTAATTACACAAAATTAATGCAGAATTGAATAACTCACAGGTGGAAGGGTTGATGAGATTGCTAGGCCACACTTTTGCTGAACGTCCGATTCAAATCCATTGAGTTTGGCTTGGAGGAAAGCTACTATTTTACAGTTACTCAAGAGATTTTGGGCTTCCTCAAAATAAGATTGCAGCAATCTGTTGATAAAATATATTTAAATTACACAATTGACCCCTGAATAAATTATTTTTATGTTGGAAGTGCAAAGCTTCCATCAAAAGTATTTTTAACTAAATCAAGAAAACCTGTGTTAAATAATAATCACCTGTTTTATTTATCAAGACATTTAGATTTAAATAACAAGATGAATCTAAAAAAAAAAAGATACTGTATACTTTATTCCATACATTCAATACAAAAAAATAATTACTGACCCACAGTCTGACTCGGGCTTGGCCAGCTCAGCATATCCGAGGTAGATGTGCTTGATACCCTTAAAAATGTAGCCTGAGCAGATTTTGCCTCCGTTAATAACATCTGCCCAGTTGACTGCAACACACTCTCCCTGCTGACAGTGAGAACCCACAATGTTCCTGACAAAAGCCAGGGAAGATTCCAGCCCAATTCGACCAGCTTCAGAGCAGTTTCCATTAGCAATGGTTTGTTTCACACTTGCCTCAGTCTCTTCCAGTCCTCTGATACAGTATAGTAGGAAAATATTAATTTGATTATCTTTATTGTGTTGAGTAAAACGACTTTAGCATGTGACGAGATTTATCAATCTATTAAACTGCCACTTACATGATCTTTTAGTTTTGTCTACTTAAAAATAACTTCAAATAAACAAACAAAATTTATAATTTTCCTGGAAAGAGATATTAGAAAAATGATTGTTATAATGACACAGATAAGACACCACCAAAAAACAAACAACAGAAACAAATGATAATGTTTATCATTTTAATGTTTGTGTGAAGATGATCCAAATCTATAAAATAATACAAATTAAAAAAAAATGTATGAGCTATTTTTGTAAATACAGCAAAACTGCACATTGCCTACTGGTGTAAAACGTGATTGAAACCGTATAAATCAGGATTTCTTGATTTATGATATATCAATGGAAGAAACTGTGTATAATTTTTATGGTTTTAATGCTAACAAAATTTAAGAGTTTTTCAAAAGCATTCATTGTCTTCATTGTCTCAATTTAACAATCTCTTACACAATTACAGGATTCTTTGGAAGACCTAGAAGAAAAAAACAACTTCATTCTATTATTATGAAGCTGATGATTCTGGGGAAACTCGAATTTGTAATACTTACACACATGGCGAGTTGCCCTCGCTGACATAGGCGTTTGAGAGAATAGCTTGCATGGAGAAGATGGCCAGAGAGAAACAATCTCCAGGCTCTGAGTCCACCACACAGCTGGAGCTGGCCAGCTCTAGGAAAACGCTGTTGGTTGCTTTGACCAGTGCCTTGCTGGACTCGGATGTACATGTTTGACCGTAACGTTGCACACAGCTCAGGTGCTGTGTTGATCTCCTGAAGGAATGATAACCTATTTATTAATTAAGGTAGAGGCAGATGTAATTCAAAAGTGGGTTTTTATTTTTCTTAATTGCTTGTTTTGTTTTTATTCATCTAAAAGTAAGAAACAGCTAGGTATATAATAGAATCGGTTTGGCAACCTTAGTCAACTTGTGTTGCTAATGCAAATTGTAGCTCAAAGATCAACTAATAGATATCGTTATAATATCTTAACTTCTCTTCTATCATAAACTATCTCAAACCAACCTATAGGCCTATTGTTCAATTTTTCCATTTTTTCTTGGGGAAATTTTCAGTTTCATCTTTTTTTCCATCCAAAAAGCTACTAAGAGTGTTGTTATAGGATATCATGCTTCCAATCAAAATGAAATATGAAAACCTCTCATATATTAACTCAAGTGTGCTTTTTTCTGTTATACAACATTGGGTATAAAATAAAAGATAATGTAGAACAAATAACTTGCCCGCAGCTAATTTCATCTGTACTCATATAGGACATGGTGAAGTCTAAAGCACACATCAGCGCATATTCAAACTTGCAGGTTTCTGGTTCTGCAAAATTAAAGAACAAAAAAACAACACAGATGACATGCCAGATAATATAATTTTTCACAACATTATATTGCATAGATTCATGTCAGTCACTAAAGTACAGGCATGTATTTTATAGAAATCATATTAATATCTTAGTTGGCATGTGTATTCTGTAAATTATTTTTTTTTAGTATAGAAAAATTGCTTTTCTCACAACCATCATTAATATTATCAGCAGAAACCCCTATGATGATTATGCCCAGAACAAATTTATTGGTAATCATTTATTTTGATTATTTCTATGACAATTATTTTTCATATGTCAAATTATTTTTTAACCTTCCTTTGAAGTTTACCTTGTGAAACTGGACTGACAGAGACACTACTCGCTGTGTTGCAAAGATCACCATAGCAGCAAGATTTCTGCGTATTGCCATCACCATTATTATAGCAAGACTTTGGGTTAGCACAGCCGGCTGAGTACCGAATTTCATCATTTGCCAAAGATTGTTGGAACAGACAAGCCTGCAGTATGCAAAAAAACAACAACAAACAAACATTGTAATAGTAGCCTAAATAATTTGTAAATCTCTCAGCATTATTAAAAACTGATTACTATATTTGTCAATCACATAAACATGACGATACCAAATGGATTAGCATATTATAGACTTGCAAATATTGCCCGACTAGGTAGGGACTAGTTTAAAACTTCTTTCAAGAGATGAATGTTTTCTTTTTATATCATTGCCTGAAAATTATAGCTTAACAATACAACACTATTGCATTTTACGCTCACCTTTTTATTGTGGGGGCAGGTTTCAATTTCTTTTTCACACTCTCCAGTAGCTGTCTCTTGCTTGCACATGTAGCACTTTAGTTGGGCTAAAAGGAAACAATCGAAAATTTTGAAAACAAATTAATGATTGTTTGATTTTGTCTTGGATTGTCATGCTGGTTTGTAAAACAAAAATTGTGTCACTAAGAATTATTATATGCTCCACCCTTCCTCCCTGTCTATATCTTTCTCTGTATCTGTCAGTCTATCTGTCTGTCTGTCGTCTGTCTGTCTGTCTGTCTGTCTATCAGTCTGTCTGTCTGTCTGTCTGTCTGTCTGCCTGCCTGTCTGCCTGTCTGTCTGTCTGTCTCTCTTTCTCTCTCTCTCTCTCTCTTTCTCTCTCTCTCTCTCTCTCTCTCTCCCTCTCTCTCTCCTTCTTTCTCTCTTTCACACACATACACACACACTCACACTCACTCCCATATTTTTTCAACCTATTCTTCCTGCTCCCTCTGCCTTCAAACAAGTTATTCTAATGAAAACAATATTATTCTTTACTTACTTGTATCCTTGCACTTTTCTTCCATAGCAGCCCAGATTGATTCGTACATTGCTATGACAGTGTCTGACTTTCCCTTTGGCAGCATCATCAACCCAGGTTTCAGACACGTGGTCCATACTTGACGGACTTGGCTGCAAAGAGCTTCCAGACTTAGTGCTGCTGGTTCCGTATCCCCATCGTCATAGTCATCTTTGTCACCCTTGTCATCCTTGTCCTCAGTTTCAGGTTTTGTATCTTTGCCTTCTGTTGCAGGTTTTGTATCCTTGTCCTCTGTTGCAGGTTTTGTATCCTTGTCCTCTGTTGCAGGTTTTGTATCTTTATCTTGTGTTTTTGGTTTTGTATCCTTGTCCTCTGTTTGGGGTTTTGTATCTTTGCCTTCTGTTTCAGGTTTTGTATCCTTGTCCTCTGTTTCAGGTTTTGTATCTTTATCTTGTGTTTTTGGTTTTTTATCCTTGTCACAAGTCTTTGGTTTTGTCCCTTCATCATCATCTTCATCACAGTCATCATCATTTCCGTACATGTCTTCATCATAATCAGAATCTTTGTCAGTGGGTAGACCCTCAATTTGACGGACTAAGGAATCAAAGTTAGCAGCACATGTAGCCACATCAACGCAGGCTTCATGATGCTTGGGGAACTTCTCTAACAGCTTGTCTAGGGCACGGTACACTCCACGCCTTTCCTTCAGTGTGCAGGTCTTCGTATGAGTTGCCACACAGAACCGCATGTCATTTATGAGACTGCAATCGAATAGCATTAGGATATAGAACATGCAGGAGGTATTTTGATATCAGTGTTTTATACAAATGGTAATAATTTTTTGTAATGGGTAAGCCCATATGTGCAATTACCATCATGATGAAATCTTCAGACATATATACTATCAGAGAGCATAGATGTAAGTGACATAACATGTCATTGAGTTTACATGAATAAAGATAACAAGAAGATCTTTAATAATTAAAGATGTTCATCTTAAAAATTTGCACAAAATGAAAAATTAATCACACAATTATGGTTCCAACTGCAATAAACTGAAAAGAAGTTAACATTCCTGGATAATAGTTAACCACAGATCTTTAATTGTATTTTTTTTCTTTAAAGAGAAATACAATTTTCTAGTTTTTGGAGTAAGTGTTATATCTTGCATATGATCTAGGCAGCATTGAAATCTGGTGTGATTGTTATAACAAGGACATCGCACTTTCAGTATTATTAGGAAGCGCATTCATCCTCTGCAACACCGATAATAAAAAATATAATGCACTTTAGGACCACCTTCACTCATGCCAATTATAATTAAGGGGGAAAGGAGATTAAAAAATTAGCATGTATCTTATGTAACACTTGTAGGCACCTCTACACTCCTAAGCCCTCAGTGCTTGGACATGAACAGTTATGTTCAAGATGTCAGATATAAAACCTATCTTGATTGAGCACTCTATATTTAGGGGGTCCAAGGTTCAAATCGAGCTTGCGTCACTTGATTCCTACTAACTGGATTTGTATCAGTATGATGTAACCAAACAAGTTGTGGGTACTCCACTCATGGGCTTCTCTGCTTCATAGGACTTTATTAAGACCTGAAAGACTTAAAACTTGAACTGACTTGTCTAAATGACCCAGATCACTACGATCTCTTGCCTTTCAATGAACCACATCCGGCCTCCACTGGGCCTTGTCTCTTGCTATCATCTCCTCTGTTAGACGAGGGACACCACAGAGGTCCTGGATGTTGATGGACCATCTCCTCAGCGGACAGCCCTTTGGTTTAGTTTTGGAGAGTCCGGTCGAACGCTAGTGTTTATCAATCTTTAAACTATTTGTGAGCATTACATACTTTGAACAAAGCTTACAATTATATTTTTTTATATTGAAAATATGAAAACATGTGAATCATGTTACCTGCATGTCTTAGAATTCAGAAGTCCCCACATGTTCATTGTCATTGTGCTCTGAAAGGTAGCAAGACAAGCCTGAGCTGAGTCAATCATGCAGCCTTTGCGGCAACCAAATGTGTTGTCAATGTCTTCATCTTTACAGCCAAGCCTCTCCTGAATTTCTTCCACCTCATCTGGGTCCAGCATGAACATCTTGGGCAGCTTGACATTTCCACAGTTCTTTGTGTATGTCTGGATGCACTCCATGTTCTTGCTGAGATATCTGTACACACACCAAGGAATAAGCTAGACTGTAATGAAGCGTGTTTATGTTTTAAGTATCATACAACAAAATATTAAGTGAAGTTAAGATAAACACACACACAAAAAGTAGTAATGGCTCGTAAAATAATTTATTGTTGATTTTCTCCAAAACCCCTGAAAAACAATCGTGCATTAAGCATTTACATTGAAGACTATTTGATTTTTTTTGTTTTGTTTGGACTTTAAAAATTAATTTAGTGCAAGAGCAGCTTCGTTTATTTTTTTAAATTGTAGAAATTTTTTTATCTTTAAAGTTATTTACCTACTTACTAATCTCCTCAAAAACAATTTTGAAAAAATACATAGATCTATATAATTATTTTATTAGAAAATTTGAAATATTATGAATGACTCTTTTTGCTCACCTGCATCTTTTCTCCTTGCGAATAAATGGGTTGATGAAGTTACGGTACTGTTTCCTTGAACATTCACCAGCTTTACGGAGATCACAAGATGCGTGGTCTGGATCCATATCATCATTGCAAATAGAGACCTGCTTTTCCTGTTCACAGGTCATCTGTGCAGCACGGCTAACTGATCGCCACATCCAGCCCACGCGACCCATCCTGCTGTCGTCACATCTGAAGCTGAAGCGCTTCACACAGTCTTGGGCCTCCTCTAACTCGCTGAGGAGTGAGAAAATACAAGAGTGTGCACTTTTTCATATGTCTTAACTTGTCAATCTTTTGTGTTTTGTTTTTTCATTTTTTAGAATCTATTTTTTGTGTATCAAGCATTAAAAAACACAAAAAAACATATAACAGATCTCAATAATTCCCAAAATAGATTTACAAAAAACCAAAACTAAAAAAAAGACAAAGCCATCACTTAACAATAAATAACATATTTTAAGGAAACAACAAGAGAGAGCAGTACCGCACTTCCTAACAAGTTCATGGAGTAATCTTTGCATTGATGAGAAATACTGCATTATCAAAACAAAACCAAGCCTTTATAAAAGTAAAGAACTTAATTCATGATGCTAACACCACGAAAAACACTTGCTTTAAAACTATGAAGAACAAAATATAATTCCACAACTACATAAAGTTCGGAACAATGCAGCTACATGTACGTAGAAAATAAAATGCCAAAGAGCAGTTTGTCCCCTTCCCCTACCTAAAACACTGGTGTAGTGTAATCATGGCAGGAATGTCAAGGTAGAACAATCTTTGCTGTACAAATATATCAAGTTAATAAATAGAATTTTCTTTTAACTCCTAGAGGCATACCTGCAAATGTTCTCCTCAGTCTGGGAGATACCCAGCAGCATGAGTTTGTTGTAGAGTCTTCTGACACATTTTGCAACGTCTGTGATGGAGCAGCGAGGACTTCCTCCAGACTGCGCCATCTCGCACTGGCTGCGGATCATCAAGTGGATGGCGTGCATGCTGAACATTGTCTGAGCTCGGAGCCCATCAGAGCAATCATCCAGGGAAAGCGGGCTGGCCTGCAGGTTGGCACTTAGACTTGCATTCAGACTCATGAAGGCACTGGTGGTCAGAGCAGACATTTAAATGAGTTAAAGCATACTTTTTCATAATAATAATAATAATAATAATAATAATAATTATTATAATTATGATGATAATAATAATAATGATAATGATAATGATAATAATATTAATAATAATAATAAAAAATAATAAAAATAATAATAATAATAATAATAATAATAATAATTACAATAAACTATCTAAAAGATGTGATATATTGTGAACAAGATTCAATAATATATTAAATATTACAGTAGCCAAGTTCTCTGTTCTGAAAAGATGCCTCTAACCAATACCTGCAAACAGACTTTGCTCCCACTTCTTGATTTGTGTAGAATTCAGCAATGCTTCTTGACAAAAGAATCTTAACTTTTGCCCTGATAGCTGGGGCTGCACATGTTGGGTTCTCTGTAAATACCAAAAAAAAAGATATAGAGCTTTATTATGACTGCTTAAAGTTTTATATACCAGCTATTCTAAATATTAAGTCAAAATGATTATTTAACAGCCTGTAAGCCTTTTTCCATAAATCTATCACCATTAATGCTTATAAAATCTAATCTTATAGCACTTTGTCAGGCAGAAATCAATGTAAAAGTAAAAGACTTTGTGTAAAATAATTATTTAAAAAAGCTAATGAATGAATATCGCTAAAGGCTCTAAAATGGAAAACACAGTCTAAATCCATAGCCCTGGATGTATTATGACTTAAACAAAACATCAAAAGATGACACATGTACTGACTTTTCAATACTTTTCTTTTTACATTACAAAATGTTTATTACCTTGCTGGGGAAACTGCAGCATTTCTGCAACTGCACCTACAAAAAATAATTGTATACAAGTAATAAGAAGTTCATAAAGTGAAATGGACTTTAAAATAGAAGTAATTTCCATTACCTAATCAGTTTTTAATAATAGTTAATGCTGTCTAGTATCACTTAGCATTTTCTGATTTTAAAGTAATAGGGGCCTACAAAATACAGTTTCTGAAGCAGGCTTAAACAATTATTTTATTCACTTTTTTTCACAATCACATTCATTTTTCAACCAGTGAGTAAAATCCATCTAAAATATTCAATTTTCTGTGATGAATGGTATTTTCTGTTACACTTGTTTCAGAAACAGAAACAACAAAACGGCCCTATCATCTATCATCTAAGTAGAATGAATTAAGTTTGAGTATGAATTGACCAGATGTGATTTTGCATCATTGATTTGTCTCTAATACTGATAAATAAAAAGATTACTTGTACATACTCTTTAGAATCCTATTTATCAAGGAATATCATCAAAAGTAGCCAATTTCAATTAAGTACTTTAACTCCAAAAAAAAAAAACCCACAAAGAATATGCTATAGTTAATTGGGCATTTGTGGTACATTCCAATGGTCTTATTAAAAGTTACACTGGCATGGTTAATCAGAACTTACCGAAATTGTTACAAAGGCTCTGAATAGTAAATTTGAGGTTTTCTGTAGAGTACTTGAATGATGTTAAGTCCATGTTGGGGAAGTCCTCATTGGTTTTTATCAGTACACTCAAAGCTTGGTCCAAATTCCAACAAATGTCCCATAGGTTTAGATTAACAGCAGGAGTCTGAAGGAAAAAAATATGTTGAGGCATTTTCAATATGCAGATACCTAAATGTCAATGTGTGTAACATGAAACACCGTTTGTAATCTATTAACACGACAAAGGATAAGTGGTCATACATTCTCTGTATTTCCATTTCCTTTTTTTCTAACTTGGGCATCAATACGTAAATAAATTTACTTCTGTAATTTAACACTATGTAAAAATGCAAAACAAAACCATAATGCTTTGTCTTTTAGCGATAAGCTTAGAGCAGAAGACGTGAGATGGTTTAGCCCCTTTGTGACGGAGGTATTTTCAATTGCCATGACGGGCCTTATTTGAAAATTGAAGAGTGGTATGATTCGTAAGTTTTCAACATTGCTGAACTCAACTATGCAATGAGTTTTTTAATTGCTTTGCATTCAGTGCCTCTTTTACGCAGTTAAAAACACAACGTACATCGTACTTCTAAGCGCCATGGGGGCAAAAAAGGTGGATTTGAGACGTACGATGTACGTTATTAGGCTTTTTTTTTTTTTTTAAACGTACCGCATACATTTTATGTCACGAAGGTATTAAGACATTGGGGCCGCATCATTTCTCTCAAACTATGCATCACTTCTATCATGATTTGATGTCCACCATAACTTCAGTCAATGAATTTTTATTTATCATAGATGGAAAAGCATAATGAAAATGTGTCTCATAAGGTGCAGCCTGGTAATATTATCAATAAAAATCAAATGCACCCATTCTCATCAGCACAGATGTTTATGCACAATTTTTTTTATTCACATGTATCAGCCAATGCCTCCAAGATCATACCTTTTCAAGGGCACCCATGACAAAGCTGGGCAGGTTCAGCAGACGTATGAATAGGTTGCTCTCTATCTTAGTCCAGGACGGAGTGATTTGCAGTACGTGCACCAGGAGTTTAGAGTACTCAGTGATGTTTGATGACAGCAGGGTAATCACTGAGCTGAAGCAGTTGAAGTTCTTCTCTAGGCATGCTCTGGCAACAGTGCTGTTTCAAAAAATAAATCATAATGATTGTGAAATCTCAATATAAAATTTGTTATTCAGGTTTATTTTGGAATGCTTATAAATGTTTTTTCAACTACTTTTATTTTAATGCTCAATATATAATTATATAAAAATATTTTAGAATCATGGAGTGTTGCGTTGATTGTTGGTTGTGACCATGTTCCTTCAGTTCTCTCTGTCCTTGCATTTCACAATCAGGGTGATGCCTTTGCCTTCATTAATCTATCTCCCTAGCCCATCCAAATGTACAAGTATCAACAATTTGTCAAATCAGACAATTTTTGTGGGGCAAAGAATTAATATTCTGGCTAGAGCTGTATTTTTGTACTACAGAACAGTGTTACATACACGCCCTCTGTAATGTTTGCCGCATCCTGGCTGATGAAGTTAACCAATTTAGAGAGACAGCCAGCAGCAGCATTGACGTTGCAAGTCCCTGGCGCCTGCCCACAGGGTCTGAACAGACTGGCAGTGTCACGGGGCGAGCCGTCGGACCAGGTGTTGGGTCGACATTTCTGTAGCTGCTTGCTGAGGTTTTGATACATCTCTGGTTGTTGTTTTTCCCCATCTGGAAGACATGTGCCAGCGCCTTTCACAAAGCAAGCTGTTTCTTTCTCTACCTCCCTGAATTGTGGGTGAAAAAGAAAGATAAGCTTTAACCACTTAATTTTATGTCAAATATGAAAGTCCTTGGTTAATATGAATGATGAATGTTTATGAAAGTTAAAGGTCAAGAGCTCAATTGTTTTAGTGTCATTGAAAATTCAATAATAATTGTTACAAGATCACATAATAGCCTGTTTAAAGAATCATTTTCAGCAAATATTAGAGACCACGAGATGAAAAAATTAAGACTGAGCCCACTACTTCATTATACATGTATTTGAGTATCATAAAATTGAGTCAACTGTTTAAATAGGACTATTGTTTGGTATTCTTAAAGCTTCTTTTACAATCAACTGCTTGGAAAATATAACCGATTTTACTGCCCCTATACCTCAACCTTACCATCATACTAAATACTCAGATAATAGCATGCAAGATAAAATATAATAGTTGGTCTACTAGTTGCGATTTGACGCCTCAGATGGCCTCAAATATTTAAGACACTGTACAATGTTTTTAAACAGCGGCATCGAATTTCTACCACTAAAAGAACACACTTACGGGCATGTGGTGTTGTCTGTTATGACACCACACTGGGACAGCGCTGTGCTATTGCAGCCTGGCTGCGAGTCGACCTGTCTCAGCAACAAACACCGCGCCTCTGCCACCAATCTGGGGTCATCATAGCACACCTGTGTTATCGCTTCCAGAGCGAAGGAAGATTGGGATTTCATTGCCACCAGAGAGTGAGCGTCTGTGCACGTAGCTGCGAATGACCTTGCGCACTTGACCAGAGAACGGGCTTCGCTGAAGAAAAGAAATCGATAGAAATAATAATAAAACATGCAAATGTAATTAAATCTTGATAAACCTGAAATAAAATAATGGTTACTCGTTGCTGTTTTGTTGGAGATTGTAATTATGTCAATTTTTCTGTATTATTTTGTTAATGTTTGAACATAACATGTAGGCTTACTCAACAGGATATTGTTCTTAATCTCGCTTATTTTAAAGAGCCTTTTTACTCTTTGTTCTTATAAAACTTATGAAAGTGAGCTAGTAAAGTTTAGCTGCGCTATTATAACTTTGAACGTTACACAACAAAAAAATTATGACTGTTCGAAATGAAACAAGTAAAAATTAACCCACACAAGTTCAATGCAACTTGAGGGATATGGATAAATTAAATAATTGTCAAAAAAGCCCTTACGTGCACAAAAGACTGCTGTTAGACCCAGGTCCTGTGTATGCTGAAAACCTGGCGAGGCACTGCTCTGCCCTGGTCACCAGGCATCGTGGGATCGGTTCCACATCAGGGCAAAAGCCCACAACGATCTTCTCCCTTAGCATATCTATCATTTTGAAGACGTGTTCCAAGAAAGCATTCCCTCTTCGGACCTCTTCCGCGCAGGCTTCCTTTGTAACCATTTGTATGGTAAAGTCCAGCGATCTGAAAATCATACGAGAGATGAGTGAGGTGTGCAGTAATACACCATGTATTCCCAAAATAATACAGATAAAGCTTCACGGTTGAATCGTACACCAATAAACAGCAATATTAACACAAAAAGATAACACAAGTCAACAACATCAACACAACAACATCGTATATACCCGCTAGATAATGATACAAAATTACTGTAACGTATTAATGGTCTCTGAAGTTGTCACAATACACAATTTTTCATGTTTATAAAAATATAGTATAATAATAACATTCTGTAAATTGTTTTCATGACAGCAAAATTACAGTGTGCGGCTGAAAGTTCCGATGTGCATGTTTTTATGTCATGTAGATATGAACGGGCATAACATTAGCTTTCATTGTTATAACACGCCGGCATATATTTGAGGGGCGGGGGCGAATTGGTGAAAGTGGTAGAGAGTTGGTCTCTCGAACGGTATATCATTGGTTCAAAACCCACGATCGGTCAAATATGATTGTACATACATTTGACCAATTTGGCCTTCTTCTAGTTAAGTCGGTGTCAGTATAATGTGAGAAGTTGAGACAAGAGTCATGGTATCACCGCCCTGTCTCTGAGTGGCAGCACGTAATATTATCAGACGTTAGTCTTGGGACCCTTCTGCAATATAGCCTATATTGTGTTTACGTTAGATGTTAAGCAACAATCAAACAAACAAACCTGCAGGCATTTGGCACGTCCTTGGTTACAATCAATGGTAAGGTGATGGCATCTAAGAAATGGTGTCTCGCAAGGTAGTTCAAACCTTTGGCGCACTTCATGCTAACTGAAAACAAAAGAATAACGTGTTTAGAGAAATCTTGGATGGGAAATTATTATTTCTGTTTTTCTGTATATCAATAACATAAAAAAAGAATTTAAGTTGGTTTATTTTCTTTTTTTTTTCAAAGGTATCATTTTTTTTGAAGGATGTTGTTTGTTTTTTAGGCTCACAACAGACCTTTTCATTACGCCCTCATAGTAAGCAAATAGTATTAGAATGTAAAGAAACAAATGATGAGGTTGAGAGCTAATAATGCGCTATTGAGTTGATGATCAATTAAATAAAAGATTGTGAAGAGACTTCGTATTGACTCAAAATTTAATAGCTTTGGTTTTATCGCAAAAAGTAAGCCGTTTTCGACAAGGCGCAACGTTAAGTTATCTTGGTATCAATACCTGTAGTTCTATTACGAAAGCCTTACATTCTGCAGTGTTTGAAAGAACCAAACATATTTTTTGAAATGTTACTTTGAAGGAAATAAAATACTCACCACTATCAGGAGGAGGTCCAATTACAGTCACTGTTGGGAAAAAGAAAACTTTTTAGTGCATGTGGCTATGTAGGGTTCATTTTCATGACTTTTTATTATTTTATTATAGTATATACTATTTTTATAACACATACTCATTGTTATAACGTATATATTTCATTATAAATAGCCCTTCATTAGAGTAATAGATATATTTATCAAGCGCAAAAATAATTATAGGGGTTTAAAAAATTATATTCCAACATTTGCTCTTAAACCTGTTAAGGAGAAAGCACTAGTATAGTGTGGTCTATAATTTAAATATTTATTATAGCCTATCTTACACTTAATTTTTTTTTTTACGAATTCAGAATACAGGATAATTCTATTATTTCTTACCGTTATTGTCAACGATTATCTCAATGAAGTTTGATACAGCCTCAAGGTAAAGCTTCTGTACTGAGTTCAGGGCGAGGATCATGCCGGAGTTCAGGTCATAGATGCAATCCTGGAGCTCTTCAGCTGCTTCAAGCACTGATTCCAGTACATTGGAGCTCTGCATTTTGTTGGTGAATCTGGTATCATAAGGAGTTGATTGTTTTCTTTTGAAAAGATTTCGAGATTTTTATAAGATAAAAATGCGCATTTTACTAAACATGTATTGTCAAAGAAAAGTACAGTAAAGTTAAAGGGGCGTGGCTTAATGCAATGACTTTTACTTCTGAAAGCGTACGAGGATACGCAATTACGTTCCCTTTGTAGCTGGTCTGGGTAATACTAGGCTATTATTTTATTTTATGCCTTAGAAAATATTGCAGATCGTGGCCTTATCATAAAAAAGTGTTTTTCGGGATTCTCAGCTATCCTTATCATGAAGTAAATGAAAATACAAAATGATGGTATTTGTGTTAAAATGTGTGGTTCGTATATATATATTTTTTTTTTCTAAATTTCATTCTTATTTCAACGTTGGGCCTTTTGGAAAAGACGCAGGGAGTTTGAATAGTGTGCCAATTCGTTACAATAAGCACCTTTCCTGAGTGGGTATAATGGTTGAAAACATAATTCTCGCCGCAGTATTTACTTACTCATTGAGACACTTCTCAATATCCACTCCTGAGGAACCACCGTCACCCCCGTCGATTATCTTCACATCACAGGACTCCTTCACCTTCTGCCTCAAAATGCTTGAAAATTTGATCTTGATTGGTAATGTATACCAGCTGCTCTGGCATTCCATCAGATTTCTTTTTATGCAATTCGCTAATGCAGTAGCGTTTCTGGAATTAAGAGAAAAAAAAAGGAAATAAAAATATATGCTTATGATAGTCAAAATCAAAGAATCTAGCTTTTGGTAATTGCACTATGCAAATTTTCATGCCTTTTAACATTGTTTGAAAATAAAGATTTTTACTACCGGACAGATTTTGTGAGATGACTGCAAGGAAATAATTCATTTCGTTCCACTTGTCCCCCTGTGCTAAGAAAGTTAATTAAATAAAAAGGGCCCAGTTCTTCAATTCAAAGCCATATTTTGATACATGGCATGTTATATAAACTATGTTATCATCTTCATTGTTTCAAATGTGGTAGATATATTTGCTGTTGACTTTTTAATAATTTTGGAGGCAAAAGCTTTTTGGTACATGTATTACTTTCAGCTATACTAACTCCTCATAATATATTATTATATTTCAATCTTTCCCCGTCGTTTTGGGACAGGCCATTGTGTTTCCAGGCCTTCTTTTAACCTGACCAGGAACAAGGCATGCCTTTCCCCCGAATTCTTATCTTCTTATAGCCTTTTAAAAATCATAATGACGGTACGATATTATTTTGTCGAGACATAATTGTATACAATTTGAGAATCTTGAAAACATGTAAAACATATACATAAGAATTCATTATGTATTATTATTTATTATGTGGTTGGAGTTTTACTGACTCGCAGGACAGGGTTGAGTTTTCCTCCATGTTCATATCGAGACGCTCGAAGCAGCGTATGGCGTCGGATATCCTACATTGGGTGCCCACGATAAACCCGTGAGGGTTAGAGCAGTCCAAGAATCCCAGAGAGTCCTCAAAAGCCTTCACGTTTCTTTTCACATCCTTTGTCTGATCCTCAGTGCAGGTCATCTCGGCGATTCTTAGAGATCTCCGATTGTTTGCGACAATGCTGAAAATATATTGAGATAAACATCGTATTGACACTTAAAAAAATATTATTCAAATTATATGCCAATGCGTTAATTACCTGTAAAAATTCAAATAGAACTTGCATGAGTTAACAGTGGATACGTTTTCTTTTGGACTGCAGAGCTGAAAATAACATATGGGATCCCATAAAATTTAAAAGCTAGTATCAAATAGAGTATATGCAAAATTAAGGCAGAATAACGATAAAATGAGAAAACTGATATGCGGTGGTGAAACAAAAAAAGATGAGGAAGAAATTGAGGAATGAATAGTGACGAAAATATTAGAATCTAGATTCTTCATAAAACTGGATACCAACTTGGATAATATATCAAGCGCATTTGATGATTAAAAAGGTAAGTAACATAGAATTCAAATTTGAGGTTTGAAAGGCATAATTATTATTGTAATTACCAATAGTTTATGAGAGTGGGTACAATATTTTAGTTCTAAACCCGCAAACTGGTCCATGACAATGTTACCTGCAGAGACTGTCTTCGTCAATGTGCATCCCGAATGTGGAGACAAAGCTTGCCGTGGTGGCGATGGGCTGGATGGTGCAGGTCTGGTCAGCCTCCTTCAGCAGACACACCTGGACCTGCGCTTTCAGGCTGGCTGTGCTGATCTCCTCCAGGGAGAAGGACACTCCGCCCATCTGGCACTGCATCTGCTCGTGGGATAGACAGTCGAGGGCCAGTTCCACAGAGCTGAGAAAACACAAAGCATAAACAGGTTGTAGGCTGGGCGTTTTAGTTTAGTTTCTTCATGTTGTTGATTATTTCAATTCTAGTCAAATATATTAAACCTTTTGCTTTTATTTGTCTCTAATGTAATCCAAGAATAGTGCAGGAATTTAAGATTTAAAAAATGCTCAAGAATAATAGAGAATAGAGCGATTATAAGCCTAATTTAATTTTTTGTACCATACACTAAATTTTCCTTGTTGAATAGCCTTTAGTCATCAAATTCAAAATTATACAGCTCAAATTTATTTCAACGACTCTTGCATACAAAACAATTTCTAATAACGGCCTTTGAAATATTATTCTCCCCTAAAAAATGACATCTGAGTATTAGTTCAGCTAAAATTCTTTCTTACATTTATTTCCTGCTATTCCTTATGTTTAATATAAAAACAGATTTTGACAACTCTAACTGCGTTTATTTTTTGTTTGAAATTTCAAAACGAACAACATTGGATTGGCCTTTAGAATGGAAAAAACTCACCTCTAATCCACGCATACACTAGAAAATAAAAACGAGACATAAAAGGTTAAGTTCGATACCTGCAGGAGAACTCGTCGTTTCCAATGAACTGGCGACTCAGATCGAAAATGCACTTAGACATGGCTTGTTTGTTACAGGAGCCTAGAGAGGGGAAGAAATTTGCATCGAATTAACACCAAGAAAAAGACACCAAGATGTCTTGCAAACAACAATACTACACCAGTCCAACATATTGAATGAGAAAAAGATTGGTGGTAAACAACAAACCAATATAATTCAGTCCAACAAAAGAAAAATAGTGTTCGTAACTAACCAAATTATAATATAGTCCAACATAATGTAGAGTGACTGGTGGTTACCTTCCTACTTATTTCAGTCAAACGTGAAAGAAAGAGATTTGTGTTTATTAAACAAATTATTTGTAGTTCAACATCAAAGAAAATGGTTTAAACCAAACACTTAATTTGAGTCTAACATAGGAAAAAATTGGCGATAATCAACCAATTTATTTAAGCCCGATATAAAGAAAAAAAAGAAGTTGCCAGAAAACAAAGAACTAATTTCAATTGGACATGAGACATGTACAGGAAACAAAGTTTGCTGATTGTAAACAACATTAAAAGCATCGCACGAGTTTACATTGACTTACCCGCAATAGGTCCATTGTCCAGGTCATTACAGCGTGCCTCAGAACAACAATACGTGCATTTGTCATTTTTGCAGCCTGGCTTACAGGAGGGGCGTGGTGTGCAGCCTCGCGATTTCACCGAACCCTGGTCGGTCACTGTTTGACAAACCTAGTACATGGATGGCCAAATGTAGAGCCATTTTAAATTGTATTTGATTGTTTTAGGTTTGTGTTAATACGATTTCCACTGTTTGTTTTAGGTGTATAACTTTTTATGTTACGTTTTTTAGTGTAGATATTATTTTTTGTGGCATTATAATATTATCAACTTAGAATAGAATGGTGTTTCTTTCAAATAATTTTGATGAATGAAAATGATGACAAATATTTGCGTAAAATGGATCCTAAAGATATTTTTATTAACAAAGAAAACATGTACTAAGTGTAAAGAGAATAAAACCAAACAGTTATGAATGAAAAATAAAATTACAACAAGAAATGGAAACAAGCATGGAAGTGGAAAAGGGGGGGGGGGTGTACTTGGAAACCACCATTATTTTATAGTCTGATAATGAAGAACATGCATACGTTAAAAATAAAATAAATTATATAACTTACGCTTCCAGATTTGCACATGTCAATACTTGCTCCACTAGAGCATGAGCGCGATCCTTCGCCGCTACATTCATAACACTGAAGAGGGGCATTGGAACCTGAAAGTTTTTTCAAGACTGATATTATACTTTTTATCTTGAGAATACTCTCGGATTGTTAGCATGTTTTGCTTCATTTCATTACTAATATTTTATACCATAAATACATTTATCAATTCGTTTTGCAAGTCAACACGACTTAAAAATATTTTGATGGTATTGATTTGTTTGGATATACCAAAAAATGTTTGGGTACTATATAAATAATGTATTGCGTAGAACATTTTCCAAATGTAAACCCTCTATGCATCCACGATTTAAAAAAAGATTGTTCTCGAGGCTTATTGTAATGAGCTAATCAAGTGCAAACAAAACAGTTCCGGTGTTAGGACATAAATTGTGTACATTTTTCACAAGTTACGCATGAATAAAATTTTCAATTAAGATTTTCCTTAACTCGTGTTGCATGTTTTCAGCTAATCAGGTGCAAACAAAAAGTGACCAGTGATGCCTAGCTTGCCAGAATTCATACATATTATCCCTAATGCTCGCACCTACATTGTAATGAATTTTTAAAAGATTCTATACATAGATAAATAGTCATTTATTGAAAGTTCCCTAGCTATCTTTAGACGACTCAAAACGTACTTGTGCAAATCTTCTTGATGGAGAGGTAGACGGCCTTGAGAGAATCTTTGATGATGTTGCTGCCGCGGCGGTCTTTGTCCAACTCCAGGGTTTCGTCTACACACGTCCACGCCGTGCGCATGCGCTCGCAGCGCTCCTGGAACTCATCCCATCTGAGCATATGGAAAAAAATATTGTTCCCGTTCAAGATTGATAAGCAACATTACTAAAGGGTCGTATGAATTCGCTGAAAATTATATAAAAAATAGGACATATTCTTACTATTGAAACATAAAAAGTGCACCAATATGCTCCGTGCATATCAGATGATATCAGTAATATTCGAAAACAAATGTTTTGACAACATTATCCTAGTTTTTTCAACTCACTCACACAATATGTGTTTTTTAACAAATAAATTTTAAACATGGATGGAATTCAATTCGTTTTGCAAGTCAACACGACTTATAAGTTTTACTAATTGTGTTAGCTGTTACATGCCACAAAGATTAGTCTATTTTTTAAGATCTAGTTCAACCATCATAATTTATGTAGTGATGGTTTTGGGATGAGGAAACAATTACGGCTACCGCATGTTCATTGGGGTTATACGATTTCGAGTTATTGGGAATGGACTTTTTTACAACATCCTTTCCTTTCTTGCACATGTCACTTCAGTTGCGCTATTATTAATTTCAGTATACAATGGTAATTGTTTCTGTTATTGTTACAAAGAACGAAGAAAAAAATTGTTTTGATGGCACTGAGCTCTTTGGATGTACCAGCAAAATGTTTGGGTACTCCATAAATAATAAATTACGTAGTTCGTTTTCCAAATATAAACCCTCTATGCATCCACGATTTAAAAAAAGATTGTTCTCGAGCCTTATTGTAATGAGCTAATCAAGTGCAAACAAAACGGATCCGGTGTTAGGTTATAAACGTGAACACTGAGGTGTTACAACAGATTGTGTACATTTTTCACAAGTTACGCATGAATAAAATTTTCAATTAAGATTTTCCTTAACTCGTGTTGCATGTTTTATGCTAATCCGGGCCAAACAAAAAGTGACCAGTGATGTCTAGCTTGCCAGAATTCATACATATAATCCCTAATGCTCGCACCTACATTGTAATGAACTTTTAAAAGATCCTATATTAAGATACATAGTCTTTTATTTAAAAGTTCCCTAGCTATCTTTAGACGACTCAAAACGTACTTGTGCAAATCTTCTTGATGGAGAGGTAGACGGCCTTGAGAGAATCTTTGATGATGTTGCTGCCGCGGCGGTCTTTGTCCAACTCCAGGGTTTCGTCTACACACGTCCACGCCGTGCGCATGCGCTCGCAGCGCTCCTGGAACTCATCCCATCTGAGCATATGGAAAAAAATATTGTTCCCGTTCAAGATTGATAAGCAACATTACTAAAGGGTCGTATGAATTCGCTGAAAATTATATAAATAATAGGACATATTCTTACTACTGAAACATAAAAAGTGCACTAATATACTCCGTGCGTATTGAGTTTTTATCAAGTGATATCAGTAATATTCGAAAACAAATTTTTTAACAAACAGCTTCTAAACATGGGTGTGATAACAATTTTTGTGACTGCACCGTTTACTAATACAGTTTTGTTAAACTATAGAAATTTATCGTGAAATTGTAACTAAAAGTTAATTGGGGAGGCCGAAAAGGTCTTTCGTTAATTGTTGCACTCCATGGAACTTGATGCTTTCAGTTAAAGCAACCAATAGAGAGCAGGCATAATAAAGTTTTCAAACCACTACACATCTCGTTAAGTTTTATAAATATCAATTGTGATTTTTTTAAAGTTAAGAATACAATAGAGAATTGTAAACCACACAAATGCTCTACAGACTTACCGCTCTGTTTTGTTGGTCTCCAGATCTGAAAACATGGCGTCCATATCGAAGGAGAGGATTCTGTCCACATCGTTCTCGAAGAGGTCCCGGCATGTGCCGAGCCGATCGACTGGGCTCTCACACTCCAGACCCTCCCATCGGTCGATGACGTTGCTCAGGAGGCGGTTCACCTTCATCTCGGTCGTCTGTTCGCAGCCCTTGAGGTTTTCCTCAATACACTTCTTGGTTTTAGAGATCTCTCTAGAGAAAAGATGAAATGGACATAAAGTTTCTGTTCTCAACAAAAGCCAAAATAATTTGATTTTTTAAACACACGTTATGCCAAAAGTATATTATAAATATCTAGCTTGATAAAATCCCTTTTTTCCTGGACGCCTTTTAATATTTTCCCAAACTAAAATTGTCTCATCTTGATCTACTCCAGTTGCATTTTAATTTGACATGTACAAAAGGTCAATACATACAAAATCGACGGCGGATAGAAATGCATACTTACACACAAGTAGTTATTTTGTTTGATTCGCTATTGGCCTTATGGTATTCCATGAGATTAGTGACACAGTCCATTGCCTTGATGGATCTACACTCCGACTCTGGTGGCTTCTCACACGTCTTCCTCAAGCCGTAGTTGAGTTTGCTCACGATCTCTTTCACTGTGTTCTTCTGACATTCGTCGCAGCCCTGAACGTAGCGGTGAGCACATATGCCACTCTTGTTGACAAGTCTAGCGTCGAAAATAAAGTATTGGATGAGGCGTTTAATTACTAATAAAGAGTTGAGATTATGACGGCTAAAAGTTTGCTGAATAAATGCATTTTAGAGTTTTGGAGGTTTCATAGCAGATAAATGATGTTAATACTTTGGCATTTAAATTTATTGAATTCTTAAATCAAAATTGTTGTAAAAGTATGTTATAATACCTAAACAAAAATAAGTATGTACTTAGCGATAAGTGCTAACATAAAATGTCAAAATGTATTGCCAAAGTGATAAAAAGTAGTAATATACATTATTTACACGGCACCCTATTACATGACATAAATATACATTGTTAATCTGCCTGCAAAAGTTTGTATACTATTTAAAAGGATAATATATCGATTAGGGTTGTTTGGAAGTTGCTTTTTACTGTATCATACCTGGTAAAAATGGCACATTTACAGAGTTTGACGACACAATTATGTTAAACTCACGGACACAAGCCTTCCCAGTCGGGATCGTCTTGTTTGCTAAGATGGTGGACTTCGAAGATGCAATGCACGGCAAGAGCGGGGTCGCACACGCATGAGCTGTTACCGTAATATTTGTCCACGCTTTCTTTATTGTAAGACCATGTCATTGGCTTCTCATCATCGTCGTCGTCGTCATCTTCGTCGTCTTTATCATCGTCGTTATATCCGTCACCTGGTTTTTCTTGAGAATCTTTTTCGTCAACATAGGCTAGACCGTGTGCGATGAAGGATATGGCCTTCACAATATGGGGCTCGCAGGTGGAAGTAGTTTTGTTCAAACACTCTGCAAGTTTTTCCCTGAAGAAAGCAAATATGTTCTAATTAAAAAATCTTTCCACTTAATATACAAGGTTATTTTAAGTACCAATGGATTAGTTTGGATTGCATCGTTTTAAAATTGCAATTGAGAGTTTATAGTACAATTGTGAATGATTGTGCAGATGGGAGCTTCATAGAGTTACATGATCAACGGATTCATATTATTTGCTAAACATTTTCGTCATATTCAATTACAAAATTTATGTCACATGTCATACCAGAGCTTTTTACTGGTGCTACACAAGAATCTATTGTCCTCTGGCAGAAGGATTCACTATCCACCCTAAAAATCATCGGCGACTTAGGCCAATCTCACTCACGTAATGCAAACGAACTATCACAGTTATAGCTCTGATGTAGAGTCTTTGTCAAGGACGCCATTGGTCTTTGTCAATCAATAGGGTATTAATAGCGCCTAATATTGACTATGAGAGTTATGAAAAGTACCTTGTCATGTTTCACATAAGTGAAACATATCACACATCTCGAACCATACAAAATGTTTCCTACTTAATAAAGGATCAATTACTTAAACAAAACAGTACAGCAAATTTAAAAGGAAGGGGTGTATTTTTGTCTAAACACATGACATATACAAATTGAGAAGGCATGTTGACTTACCAATTTTTAACAGGAGCCCTGAGGAAGTACGAAAAGCACTTCTCTATGCCCTTGTGAGAGCAGTTGTTGCTCTCTCGGATCCAAGTGTCCGCACAATTTGGGACTATGACTGAAAACACGAAATGCTTCATCTCTTCTGGGCAGTCTGAACCTTTTAGGTTTTTGATGTGCTCACTTGATGGGTGGATAAAAAGGTAAGAAATATATTACTAAAACGTCATAACATAAAGAGAACATTTGTACATGTAATGTGATGTGTATGCTAATGACAGTAGATCTTTCTCGTCTATCTTAGTGGCAATTGCTTGTTTCGTTCAATAACGTTTGTCCCATGCTCTTTGATAAGCAATTAAGTTTTAGAGTCTTGATATTTTTTGTGGGAAATATTTAAATCACAATATGAGGTAAATGAAATGATTACTTTCCTCGCCAAACTATATTTTACGTGTTGACTTAAGAGCCTCAGTTACCCGATATAAGTTGAGATGAAACTGGAGCCCGAGACGATCACCAGCATGAATTGTTGACCCAACGCCCTAATCCGCTAGTGCAAATTTCAAATACTTTCCATGAACACTAAGCTAGGTCTAATCTAAGCTTTTTGGATTATTATTTGGGAATCCGCATTCAAAACCATTAATTACAAATACATGTTTATCAAAATTAAACCTTTTTCATTAGTTTCTTAAATCGTAAAAATGAAGATAGGTTCCTGAAAGTTTAATGAACACGGTAGCTCTAATTAATTTTAATAAGGTATTTACCCTCTTTCAACTCTTTCAAACCACAATCTAAGATTACATATGTGCAGTTATGTCATATTGGTAGCTACATGCAGATACTTCATAAATAGTAAAGAAAAAATATGGCCAAATACGACAAAGAATGCAGATTTTCCGCTTGCACCCTACCTTAACTTCATTATTAGTCAATTCAAATCTTTGAACCAACCCTCATTGTAGGAAAACGTCATTGAAAGGTGATATTGAATAATATTTTTTCATTGAAAAATGTAAAATATTTCTAAGATAAATTAAACGCATTTAAATTTCTTTTTTTTAATAATATTTTCATTGTTAAATGACTTATCCGAAATGTATATTTTTTTAAGGCTGAATGGTTTACCTGCAACTTTCTGTGTTTCCACTGAGAACCTCTTCAAACTGAACTTTAAGCAATTTTTTAATGGTCATGTTCGATCTTTCGAAGCATTCTCCCTCAACCTTTTCCTCTGCAGAAAAACAAAAGAAATAAAAAGTATATGTTTAGTTTGACAACTATTTTACTAATGTTACTCATAGTTATATCTATGTTTAGTTCAAATATCCAATATAGCCTAAAATGCTAATGTGGTATAATGCCATAACGCTGTCTAGTGTTTTCCTTTAAAGATATAACATTTAAACTTTTAACTTTTTTATCAGTAATGTGTTATAAAAAGCATAGAATTTGATAAAAAAAAAAATAAGTCGTTAAATTTTATTAGACAACATTAGCAACTTTAAGTACTTTGTTATTTTGTAAATGATAACTAAGAGTAGAAAATAAAAACTTTAACACTTTTTTTACATACCATGCTTTAGTTTGGCTATCCCGGAAGCAAGTGATGAGACCATGATTTGGAACTTCTTGCCAATCAGGCTCATTGGGAGCTTGGTGTTGTTCAAACATTTGTTGAGTCCCATAAGTACTTCAGTATCATTCATATTCGAGCTGTTCATCATCCAGTGTTGGTAGCAGGCAAAAGTGGTATTGGCCATTTCATACCCAGAGCTCACGATCTCATTTTTGGAAGATGCTGCATACTTCATGATGGTCTTCTTTTCCTCGTTGCTGCACATATTTTTGGCTTTAACCATCCTGGCGTGTTGTACTTGAAGCATTCGGTTCTCGCTGCAGCCCGCCGTCAACGCAGCCAGACATTTTGTAAACGAATGGCTGATTTGTGGATAATATAAAATAAGAAAGAAAAAGAAGTTGGAGACATTATCGTTACATAAGGACACATTCATAGAGTAATACTAAAAGAAAGACGAAATACAAGGAGGCAAATAAAATATTATTTTTTCATGCAAGTCAATGACAGGACAAAGCCTCAACCTGAGGAAGTCCACAAAGAGAATTGAAATGTACATTCATTATTGGAACTTAAACCACTCAGAGCACCCAAAAGCGAAATGCCTTGATGTTTTAGATCATTCTCATCTGTATGTTTGTTGTCGGGACGCCACATAATAACGTCCACAGTCATCGTGTTTAGCGAGCAAGATATCACAGGTACGAATCTTATCTGGTACCTGCTTTCTCCATAAGTATAGAGTTCTTCGGAAAACGACTGGTATTTAAACGCTCGTCAAAGATCGCATTATTAATTGTACTGAGCACAAGTATTAAAGCAGGCTACAATATAGTTGTGACAATAATATTCTACATTGATTAAAAAAATCAGCCGTATTGATAGATGATATTGCTTACCTGCAAGGGCTAAAACCGTAGGAATAACACATGCTCAGTGGCATTGAGGGGCAGGCTTTACCACAAGGTGGTGCGTCTATAAAGCCGCCTAAATCTATAGAGGAACATCTTTGACCTAACGCCGTTACTGCAAGCTTGGATGCAAGGACATTTCTCGTGTAATCTGGACAACCGTTAGTAAGTGCATGTACGGTTCCCAAGTTATCAAGACTGAAAAGGTGTAAAGAGAAGCAAAATATTTTGTTTTAATATTTTCTGAAAAGTTGTTGGTTTATAGCATTGTTTTATCTACACGTCCATTGGCTAAATCTAGTTAGTTGCAGGGGACCATCATTATACGTTAGTCCAAATTATCAAAATATTGTTCGTAATATCATTTTCATTTTACTGCACATTTGCTGCATAACAACCGTTTGAACTTGAGATACGTTAAGATAGATAATTATCACTTTATTAGTCTAAGTAGACACGTAGACAGTGTTGTCTGGTTATCATGTACAGATTTCAAAAGTTTACAGACATTCGCATATATGCACACATACACACACTTGAAAGCGTACACTCTTCATTAAAAGACGTGTACGTAATTTTTGAATATCCAGCTCCATATCTTTTTTTGTTTTTATCTTTATTACTTTTGTGTGTGGGGTGGGAAAAAGGGAGGGGGGGGGGGGTACAGTCAATATAGATCTACCCTTGGAAAAGATAGATTTTCCCAATTTCTTCAACCTACCAATCCTTCTGTGAGGAGTTGGTCCGGGCCATAGTCTCATTTATATATTCTTTGAGTTGCGGCAAGTCGCACTGACACTGGTCCTGCGGGGCTGCCGGAATGCGGGTGTTGCAGAAGTCAGTGCCACAGCAACGGCCTTTTGCAACATAGCATTCAGAGGGAGTGGAACAGCCCATGGATTCTACATTACTGGCAGGGTGAAGACTCCAGCGACAGACCTACAAAAAATTATTGAATTAAGGAAGACTACACGCTGTAAAGTCATATAAAGTAAAATAAAAATAAATACCTTTCAAATGCAGATTTCTAAAGACGATTACGTTGAAGGTTAATTTACGGAAGTGTACAATATTTTACATAATTTCTTTTATTGGCCACAAGAGGAAAAAGAAATTGTGAACAAAAAAGAACGAGACAGTTAAAGTTGTAAAGATATATAGACAGGCAATCTTAGACAAAGCGAGGTGGAACAAGGAGGAGAACGTGGGACGAAGACAATTTACGGGGCGCACAGAGGGAGAGGTTGAGGAAGATAGAGAGAGACAGAGAAAGAGAGATAGATAGAGAGAAGGAGAGAAAGAGAAAGTGAGACAATGAGAGAAGGAAAGACAGACAGACCGAGAAACAGACTGCGAAAATGCATTCCTTCTTATCCTTATTCATGCATAAAGGGTTTTAACTTACTGCTCCTGCGTCGCATTTTTCCACGTCCAGATTTGTGAAGGTTCCATTTTCGTAGGTTCCGTTCAAACAGAACAGTTGATCTTCGACATCTGAGAATTTGCGATGGAATGATGGGAATAAAAAATGCATAAATCAAAAGTTTAAAACCAATAATGTGGTTTGACTCTTTAAAAAACTGTACTTATCTTAGTAATCATAAAAAAGTTCGCTTTGCGGTAGTTAATTATGCTTCCTAAACTCTTCGTATTTTGTAACCTTTTTCCCTCTCTGTAAAAATAAAAGTATGAGCATTTACAAAGAATCTAGTTGTTTGGTTTCTCTCCTTTAGATTCCATCTACATCTTCAAAAGACGTGTTAGGTAAACCATGGTTACTCACCTTTCATGCCGCAGAAATGTGTTAACAGCTGGCTGTTGTTGTGTGTTTCTGGCATACTCAGGATATTTCTGTGATAAGCAGACGAAATCATTTTCTTTTAACCGAAAAATAGTAACCAGTACTTTGAAATTAAATTCGAAATAACATAACAATTTATATTTTTAAAGATTGTCTTGGGTGGATATAATGTGACGGTAACAGGTAACTATGATAGTTGTAGGAAATGTAAAAACAATAATGGTCACAATGAACATAAATGCATGATAATAATTATAATAATTATAATAATAATAATGATAATAATTATAATAATAATAATAACAACAACAACAACAGCAACAACAACAACAATAAAACAAAAGGAACAACAATGATACTGATGAAGCAGAATCTAGGGTAGTTATGTGAAATTTAAAAAAAAGCAAACTTTGTTATCACTATTATTATAGATTTTTTACAACTATCACGATCTTATAATTGACATAAGAAATATACGGCAATTGCTATTTGATTTCTACACATCTCACGAAGCTAGTGTCTAATTGACTTACTGGCATATGAGACCGTCGTTAAAGATAGAGTACTTGGCCATGCGCTTGATGAGTTCTACAGAAGAAGGCATTGGCATATTGCCCATATCAATTCTGTCGCCAGGCTCTCCACCTCTTGTTCCATTTCCTCCCCCATTGGCCTGATCGTTCCCTTCGCCTCTTGATTCATCATCGCCTCCACGAGAGTTATCGTTCCCTTCGCCTCTTGATTGGTCACCACGCTCTCCCTGTTCTTTATCATCAGGCTCGTCTCTCCCTACCGGCATGGCAGGAGGGGGCGTACACTTATTTGGGGGTAGCTCTACAAAGTCGCTGCAGACTTTTCTGAATTGCTCGCTGATGTGTTTTACCCTCATATTCACGCTGCTGTATTCCTCATTGCCACAGCTGATTGTATGGTTTGCAACACACGCCATGGTAATCTTCATGTTCCTGGTATTTGTGTAGAATGTATTATTTTATTATTCGTTTTGTGAACAGAATATGCTTTGTAAACTGATCTAAAACAAATGACACGTATGGTTAAGAAATATTTAATTTGTTGATATTCCCACCTATTCCTCAGTTATTTTTTAATCGGTCCCTCAACTTGATGGATAATAAAATGTCTTAACTAACCATCTCTTTTTTCTTTTTCTTTTTTATTGAATTAGTGTTTTTGGTTTCCTCCCTTCGTGTACTATTTCGCTTCACCAAGGTTTCTTACCTACAGAATCCCTTGACCATATCCATCATTGGTTCGTTTGTTCTGTTGCCAGAAGGCATCTGCCCTGGCTGGTTACTCCCGCGCACTATGCTGCCATTCATAATTCCGCCATTCTGGTCCATAAACTTCACCAGCCTCATCTCTGCGTCCAGAGCACAGGTGCTTGCATAGGGAATGTTACAGGTCGGGGGCGTACATACCATCCGCTGCCTCATCTCAGCCTGGCGTATCAACGTGGCCAAAAGGAATCTGAGGCGACTGTTGCAGGGCTCCAGGTGATATTTTAGATAGCTAAGAGCCATTGTTGCCTCCCTGGACAGCAAAAACAGATTAAACATCGTGCATCAGAAATTCGGTTAAAAATATTCAAGATAAATTTCTGGTTAAGCCTTTACTAATACCGAGTAGTATATCAGGGTTAAGTCTTTAATGAAATGAATTCCACATACGAAGATGTGTACGTGTGCACAGGATTCTTGCGGACAATTATCGAACAAGAAGGGAATAAATACTTAAGTTTTTAAAACAAAGTAGAAAGGTGCATGTTCAAACATTATCTCGCGAACCCAAGTGGACAACGATGGTTTCTTTTGAATTAGTATTTTCTGTATTCTTATACTGATTGTTCTTTGTAGTTCTTAACTAATTCTAATCTTTACACGTTAATTGCTTTAAACGGATGTAAAATAGAAGAAACAAAAACAGAAAATGTGCTTACTTGCAAGAATCGTCATCGTCCCAGCCCAACTTGATATGCACTGATGCCAAGACTATATTTCTGATGGCCCAAAGGTTGCATGTCTCGTTACCTGTCAATAGAATAAAATTGTCTTAAAAGCATGCAGGTACAGGTTGCAATTTGTAAGAATAGACTGGTCACTAAAATAGAGGTAGCTGACTTTCATGCCGTAAACATTAAGAATCATTTCATTTCTCTATACCTAAAAGCCTAGAAAATAATTTTTAATAAATGTACACGATAAACACAAGTATTCGCGTATTAAACAAAACCAACACAATCACATTTTTGAAGTTGTTGTTTTTTATAACTTACGTTTGTATTTTGCCATTAATGTTTATGTTGGGGCTTGGCAAGTTGTGAAGGATTTTTTTTTCAATTCTTCAAAACAACATTTATTTCGTTTACATTAATTTTGTTTCCCGAGTAAGTTCGTTTGTTGTATACTCTTTGAGATTGGCTTTAGTGAAAGACTTACTTTTTTCGTCGGTCCAAACAGTCCTGTTACCTAGAAAAAGAAGTATATGACCGTTTTAATCAAAGAGAAAATAAACATTTTGATATTTTTTTGTCTTTCCTAAAAGAGAAATACCCCTAAATTTGGCATCTTATATACATGCGGGAAAGCGTTATCGTTTTCCTTTTTTATAAATCTGTAGCAAATTTTGCAAAAAAAAATTGTTGTTGTCAATAGATCCACATTGATTATGCCGAAAGCACTCACAAGTTATGGCTTTTTGAAATGCATCAAAATACACTTACGAAGCTTCGTCTGTTTTACATTTTTATATGAGTGTAAGTGATTTCGCACGATGTCATTCAAAAAAATCCTGTTTCGAGGTGTGGATTACCGTCGCATTAAATAATAATGTCTCCAAAAAAGAAAAATTGCTAAGACTTAAGACAATAAGAGAATTTAAAACCTCAAATCATGAAGAAATGGCGCGGTACAATAGACTTACATAATCAACGTATTAGACGTTAAAAATGGTAGAGGTTAAAGGAGAACAGTTCTGATTGGCAATATGATGGTCTTTGTAAAACAACTTATAACCATTCCTGGAAGACTGGCTCAGAGCAGGCCTCTACAAGGGGCGAACCAGACCATTCAATCCTTGGATCGACGCAATACAGCAATGATGGTGATAAATCTTACGCCCACTTTTCAGCTTGTGATTTAAACATTGTTGTCTGAAATAATGTATCTGAGATCTTTTTATTCCACGGACAGTAACAGAATTGGCCATACTTTGAACACCAGACAGTATGTTCTTTAAAATTGTTGTCTGAAACAAAGTGTCTTAGATCTTTTATACCCACGGACAGAAAAAAATTAATTGGCAACACGTTTGTAAAGTACAGATCAATGTTATGTGAAGCGCGTTTGAGGGAAAATATTGATAACTTTCACCCCTCACAGAATGGTCTGATTGCCTTCTCTAGTTATTCAAGAATGTAGAAGCATATTCAAAACAGCTTGAAAGCAGTAACTGTTATAAATTTATATGTTTTTATTTTTGTGTACACGACTCCCCGACGCAATTTAATAATTACTAATGGAAACATTATAAAAAGGATGATTTTCAAGTTATGTTTTCATCAATTAAAGAGGTATCATTTTGTTAATTTCCCCTATCTTCACTATCGCTGTTTATTCATGGTATATTAAACTACATCGCAAAATCTTCTACATGTGATCAATATACTAATTCTTCTATACAAATTAGTATAGTTATGTCAAGTTAATGTGACCAAATTTCAGGTAACTCGGTTCCATATTTAAAAATCCCCTAGGGAAAAATTAAACATTATTGAAAAGTCCAAAACGGACGCCAGATTATTTTTTTTTCACATCAATTTTCTTTTTCATTTTCATGGCTGCCTTTAGGAGCAGATGTTCTTAGCATGAAACCTAGATAGAACTTTTTTTGTTCCTGGAAATAAAGAATCGAAGATCTTTCTAACCAACTGACAGTAAAAATTCGATTTGGCCATACCTTTGAACGGTAGAGAGCACAAAATTTCGCCAAGGCTGCCCATTTCTGCATTGTTGGTGGCGCGGAGTCGGCTTGTCATGACCTGGCTGTCGGACGAATCCATCCCTCCACGGGAGTCATCGTCCTCATCGTCCATGCAGGCCTGCTGGTGCCGGTAGTTAGCGTGTATGGACGCCTTTAGCCAGCTAACGGGGCAGGAAAAATAGTATTGTTTCAATTAATAGTTAGCGTAGAAATATTCTTGTTCAACTTTTGTGTCTCTTTGCCTAATTTTCAATGATTTTTTTTTCAAAAACTGTAAACTGATCTTTCATAACCAAACGTTGTTTTTTGTTTTGTTTTTAAATTTTGATTTCATTCATTATAGACACAGAAGAGTTGCTTTTCCCTAATTATAAGGTATTTAATTATAGATATGTATTATAAACAATACCTGCACGCTTCATCTCTGTCATCAGCTTTCTCAATAGCCTTCAAGACTTCGAAGATGTTCATTATGTTGGTTATTTGCAATATGCCTCTCGACGAACCATCGCATGACATTTCTGAATAGAGATTACAAATAAAGATTGTTTGGCGTTCCACACAGAAAGTTTTATTTTATTTGAAATTTGAAATAGTTCCATTTTTTTCCATGAGTAAATCAATGCAGAGTAAATTTGGTATGTTTGTATGTTTGAGCGCGTGTGTGTGCGTATGTATACTGAATGGGAAGCTCAATTATGAAAGAAAATATATTTTCAACTAGAGTGATAGCAACAGTTATAGAGACAGTTCAAGGTTAGTAACTTAAAAGAATAATTTCTGTTCATTAATTTGCTATTGCAAAAAAAAAACAATTTCAAATAGATTTACAATTAATAACCATATATTTTTGTCTTATTATGCTTCAGGTTAACGTGTGAGGAATTACAAGAAACGGTTACTGGCGTGTTATGTTTTATTCATGTATGTGTCTGTTGAATACAAAACTCCTAATCTGATTTTAAGTTCATTGTCTGTCTGGCACCGCAGCCCCATTGCACTGTAACAGTGACAAATGTAAGTTTTAAATAACGATTAAAAGACCTTTGAAATTTTTTATGACAATTTTTATTATCATGGCTATTCTGAGACGAAAAACAGGAATCACATGTTTTTGTAATGACATAAAGATAATTAACAAATGCCGATTTTCATCCATGCAGATGGGCCAAGTTAAGCTTAAATTGTATGGAACTATTACATTTACCCTAACTTATTTACGCGTATACTTTTTAATATTGGTAAATATCGAAAAGCATAATATTCTGTAATATCATGATATACGTTATAATTGGTTTATAGTGTATACATCATTGGTTAAAAGATTGAATTTTTTAAATCTTCTAGGCTCTTGGAGAGAAGAAATGATATATCAAACTTCTATTTATTTAGTACTGACGAAAACGAATAATTATCATTACAAATAAGCTCCCCCGGGGTGGTTCTGTGCGTTTTTTTTTCTCTGAAAATCAAATTTGAATTTCCTTTATTATTTTGTTTGTATTTGAAATCAAAAGAAACACCAAGTTTATTCACCTGATGAATCGTTTCCATGTTTGCTGACAAATGCTCCAAAGTTCCATTCTCGATCGGAAACTGAGGATATATGAAAACATTTTTTTAAAGATCTGAATAAAAGATTTTTATAAACGTGTTAATAGTTCTTATTTGACTAAATAATTGGGTGCATTGCCAAAATACGAAGCCTTTATTTTGTAACAGATTCAGATTATAACTTTATGGCATCTGGACTAGAATAGGGCCTATTTAGTTATGAAGAAAACAAAATGGTAGCAATCACAATGATATGAATGTTCAGGGGAGTTAAACGTTTTGTTTATTTCTTGTAACGAAGTTACTGTTCAAATTTATGATAACATAATTTATCGAGAATGAAAGCACTTACCTGACTTCAAATACATCACCCATTCTTTGAAATCCCATTTCTGCATGTTCTCTGTAGGGATAAGAAAATCGTGGTAGGAATATTGAACACCATACTTGCAGATGTACCCTGGTGTTTTTCCTTGCCAAAGACGATAACGTATTGATGCATTACGTAGTTGGCTTAAGTAAAATGACTCAAAGACTTTGTCGTTAGTCCCAAATCCTGATTGGTTTCATACACGTCCTTTAAAACCTTGTGTAAGGAGTAAAGTCGAACATCATTTTATTTTATGATTTTTATATAAACTTGGAAATTAGGTACTCGTTATACAATAGCAGGTATAATTTTGTTTCGGGGTGTTTATATAGTGTTTCAATCATTATTTTACAAAAAATGTTTGATTTGGCATGCTAGCTTGGTTATTAATTTACTTACCTTTGAAGTACACAAACGCTTTCCATCCTGCATGAAGTTGAGAAAAATAAAAGGGTTTAAGTCTCAATGTTATCTTACAAGCATTTATTCTCTGTGAAGACTATGAATAATAAATATCTACTTTTAAAAATTGTTTCAATCTATCAAAGCTTTCTTTTACTATTTCATTTTAAGATTAACAGTTATAATGCTGCATCCTCGCAGTTTAAAGAATTTTTATGTCGCCCTAACTTTTAACACCATAGATGTAATTTTGTTACTTTTGTGAAATTTTAGATATTAATTTAACTGGTCCAATCTTCCGGATAAAAATAGCTTTTCAATAATATGTACTCTTTATTTTTAATCGCCATATTTTTTTCATTTGTGTTTCTCCTCTCTTATGATTACTGGTGTGATTACTGGTGCTCTGTTAAGATTTTTTTAATACCCTACCGGGTGCACATAAATAGAAAAGTAATGAAAGAAAATACAAATAACTTTTCACTATTTCGCTATGAAGTCAAACGATTAGTAACAAAGAATCGCAAAAAAGTCAGGTTGGCTTTTGGTATTAAACAATATGCCGCTGTTAGCACTTTCCTTGTCTTTTGTATTAAAAAAATAGCAGTAAAGTTATACCTTCGAGTGTGCTGTTGCTGCTGCTGCTGCTGTTGTTGCTGCTGCAGTTGCCAAAACTCGATCCTCCGTGGTCTAAGAGAAGAATAAGAATCAGCAGTTAATCTTCAGGTACTTAGTCGATCCCATTTTACTGACACCAACACAACCATTAGAGGAAAACCGCGATGGTTTCAGGTGGGATGGTAAATTAACATTAAACCTTCTCTTAGGAGGTCCATACTCAATTCTTTGACCACTGCCTCCCACCACTCACCGAATAGGAGGTTTGTAATATTAATGCAGGTTGTTTGCCTCATAGGTTAGGCGCTTACTGCCAAAAATCAGCTGACGTATCAGGTCTTAATGCAAACGCATGGCAATTTCAAGTGCTGTCTCACAACGACAAAAAGAGAACACCAGGACTTCTTTCTTTGCCTATCACAATCTTTTGACCTGTCCGCGTTATAGCCTATTTTTGACGTTGTCGTTAAGAAACTAGCGGACCAACCCTTATATTCACAACGTCACAACTAGCACAACCTAATCAGGATGCGAGTAAAATTTGCGTAGAGGACCAGAAATGTTAACCCACGGTAAAATATATTAACATGCCTAACATATATGGACATGTGAAAGAATGCCTGATTAAGTAGGGGAGGTAGATTAACACACGTTATATATAGATAGATAGATAGATAGATAGATAGATAGATAGATAGATAGATAGATAGATAGATAGATAGATAGATAGATAGATAGATAGATAGATAGATAGATAGATAGATAGATAGATAGATAGATAGATAGATAGATAGATAGATAGATAGAAAAGTAGAAAAGTAGAAACATTATATTATTAATTTGTCTATCAAGATGTGGAGAGGCATGGTCGCCAACGCCAACCGACATGGTACTACATGATGATGGTTAAGATGTATTATAGATACAACAAGCGATAGAAAGTCTTACTGACTATAATTGATGAAAATGTCATTGATGGATGAGATGGGATGTAAAGTATTGTCGATACATATGGATGAATAGATTCTAAGTGTTTAAAAAAAATCGAATTCTATAAATACATGTTTAAATGAAAGACGATTCAAGTTCACTCACTGGCGAAAGTGCTGTTCCTTGTTGTGGTCACATTAACCCATTCACCTGCAATTGTGGCAAAATGAAAGTATGTAAGAATAACAGTGAGGTGGTAAGGGCAAACAATGAGTGAATAATGATAGTGGTTATTGTATGAATGATGATGATCGTTGGTGGTGGTGTGATGCTCCTCATAAAATCTCTGTATGTGATATAAACAACAGCAATATTAATGGAAGCAGATTCACTAAATAATTTTAGGAGCAACTGCAGTAACAGCAATAGAAACTGCAGTAGTGGTAGCAGGAGACGTTGTAGTAGCAGCAGCAGCAGCAGTAGTAGTAGTAGTAGTAGTAGTAGTAGTAGTAGTAGTAGTAGTAGTAGTAGTAGTAGTAGTAGTAGTAGTAGTAGTAGTAGTAGTAGTAGTAGTATTATGATACAGAGAAGCAGGCCAACAACTATAGAGGCTTTAACAGACGGAGCTAGACCTAGGGACCAAATAATGATGCTAGCGACTGAGGGAATAAGGTGAAAATAGGTTAGTAGGGACAGCCATAAACCTAGGTCTAGCTCAGACCAACAGATAAGACAAGTAGACAAAGACACAATTTTAGACAAATG
>RQTK01000210.1:552761-617761 GCA_003991915.1 Elysia chlorotica | reverse complement strand
AAATTGACACCCTTTGTCCTTTCTCTGTAGCCATATCATGTTAAAACATCCTCTGTCTGTTCTATAACTCGTAACCCTGGCAAAGTAAAAACATTAATTTTCTCTCTGGTCATTTTGCTCTCATACGATAAAAAAAAATCATGTCTGTTGTCTGATTAAAAAAAAATCCTGGCTTCATTCTCGGTAGCTATGACAAGGTAAAAATATATTCTTTCTGTTCTATTTAGTCCTCATAATATGAAACGTCCTATGTCCTTTCTCTGGAGCCCTAGCAAAATTTAACAACAACTGCACCCTCGCTTCGTTCTCTGTAGCCCTGGCAAGATTAAAATCATCATCAAAACAAGATTGTAAATAAATAACATAAAAAACAACTACATGATAAAGGACCAAAACAAAATTACAACTAAACCAAACGAACTAATAATAATAACAACAACAACATCATAACGGTAATATCCAAGCCACATCCTCATTACCTGCACTCTAGCGCGGATAATTAGGTGGATCATTGACTAGTTAGATCATTCTGTGCACGTTTATTTTGTTCATTATTTTTGTTTTACTCGCAGAAACCGCAATCCTCCCGTCTAGGTGTAAGGTGGTTTCACTGGAGACCAAACTATTTAGCGTTGTTTGCATTTTTTTTTCACTTTTCACTTCGTTTTTTTGTGTGTGTGTGTTAAATAAGGCCACACACTAGTTCTTGTGGAAGAACGAACTTATATCTGCATTTTAGGGCCCAAATGTTTTTGTTTTATTTTTTTTTTGTTCCCTTCGTCGTTTTATTTACTTAGCGAAACTTTTCATATTAGTATTTTCTCTGTCTATATTCCTCCCTTGCCTATTCTGTCTCTGTGTCTCTCTCCGTCTGTCAGTCTGACTCTCTCTCTCTCTCTCTTTTTTTGTTGCATCTCCTTGTGTGTCTCGCTGTCTCACTCTGTTTCCAGCCCATTCTCTCTACCCATCACTCACACATTCTCTCTCCCTCTCTATATCTCTTTCGCCATTTCCTCTTTATTTTTCTACCTGTCTGTTTATTTCTCACTTGCTCTAGCTCTCTCTCTCTCTCTCTCTCTCTCTCTTGCTCAGTCTGTTTTTGTTGCCTTCTCCTATCTCTTTCTGTCTCCCTCGCTCTTTTGTTCACTTTCTTTCACTCCCCTCCGTTCTCACCCCCTCTCTCTCTCTCTCTCTCTCTCTCTCTCTCTCACCTTTTCTTTCCAATCGCTTCCACCATCTCTATTTATTCGTGTCCCATGCACCACTGCAGTGCGCGTTATGCAGTATTTATATTTTTAGATTTTCTTTTTGATGTGTTTTTTTTGTTTTGTTTTTTTGGCCACGAGACGAGGCGGGCGGCTGGCTTGTCTTTGAAACTAGGCCAGCACGTCTGGGCCGATGGAGAGTGCGGCGAGAGAGAGAGAGAGAGAGAGAGAGATGGAAATAGATAAACAAAGGGACAGTGGTGAGGGCTGGGATGGGGTGCCGGAAGGGAGATGTATATGGATAGAAATAGAGAGAGAGGGGGATGGTTGGAGAGAAAGAGAGAGAGAGAGAGTCAGGGATGGTGAAAGACAGCTGGAGACCGACCACAGACTCAAGGCTACAGCAGCAAAGCTACAGCAAAAACGGGACCCCCGAAATTCTTTGGGCCTTTCAGATCACACAAACCCTACTGCTATTGTCCGGTGAAACCTCGGTAGGATGTACATGTATATAATTATATTATTTGATAGTGACCTGCCCATTGTTCTTTTCCCCCTGCTACTTATTTCCCCTCATCCTCATACCCTCCCCCCATTCTCTTCCTCCTCACACCCCATCCTCCCTCCTGTTCATTCGCTCATCTCATTGTAGTCCTTCCCGTTTTCTTCCCCTTCTCCTTCACTTGTCCCCCCTAAACCCTCCCTCTTTGTTGTTACAGCTGATCAAAATTTAGTTCACGCAGTCTTTGTGTTAGGTATGTTATACATCTAGGAGGGGGTGCGGTAGCCCTGTGGTAGAACATCAGCTTCCGACGCAAAAGTTCTGAGTTCGAATCCTGGCTGTTGCGTTCCCTACTGGTTGGGTCGGTGTCGGTATAATGTGACCGGCTGAGACAGGAGTCATGGTATCCCCGCCATGTCTCGTGTGTGGCAGAACATAAAATTTTCAGACGTCAGTCTTGTGGCCCATCCACAATATAGCCTATATAGTGCTGCTGTTGGACGTTAAACCAGCCCCCAACAACCAGTGTTTATGGCGGAACTGCAGCAGACATGCTTCACCGAATAAGCGCATTTCCTTGTTGTTTGACGCTATTGTCACACTGGCTTTGACAGTTGCTACCTGAATTCCACATTGTACAATATACGTCGGATGCTACAGGCGAGTTAAATGTTTACATATACCGTGAAGAGCAGTGTTTATGGCGGAACTGCAGCAGACATGCTTCACCGAATAAGCGCATTTCCTTGTTGTTTGACGCTATTGTCACTCTGACTTTGACACTTGCTATCTGAAGTCCACATTGTAGGGGCATACATGTACAAACATCGTCACCCCGTGTTATCTCGCACTGTTCGAGGCAATTCAAATGTTTACACAGACAGTTATATTCTTAGTGGTCGTTCTTAGCCAATTCACCGAGGCAACTTTCGCTGTGAGATCCTCTAGTTATACAAAGATCTCTGTGGCTTTGACAGCACATTGAAGAGCATGACATGTACTATTAATAGTGGTATACATTGTGTTTGCAATGGAGAGCACTAAACTTTAACTTTAATGCCAACCCTTGTTCAAAGAGGCCCTGGTTACATTACAATTTGTATTGTAACTATTTTATTGGAGAGGTTGTGCGGGTACCTACCACTGTTTGTCAATGTACAACGTGTTGACTTTCTGAGCACCAAGGCGCGAACTATTGTCCTCAAGGCTTATTTTATCAGCTGTTGTGACTGCTCTGTGCTTGCTCTTGACTGACGCTTTGGGCCAGGTCACACGTTTAACAGATTACAGAAATGAACACCTGTTCACCTAATGAGAACAAAAGAGATCTGTTTCTATTAAACTACTGCTGGTATCATAGTAAGAAGAGAATGGTAATAAGAGAGTATTTTTTGTTTAGCTTACTCAGCAATAAGTAAACCGACCCATATCTGTGTTAATAATATGTACATGTATGCATATATAAAACATTACTGTTTGTGACCTTCGGTGGCTGTGCATGTTATTGTGAGAAGCCTCGCTGTTTTGGGCAATCAACCGCCATCGTAATAATTTATACCGTCGTTATGACTATTAACACAAACGTGTAAATTGGGGTATTCTACGTTTGTTTTTTTAATCATTCGACTTGTATTTTGTGCTCTAGATTTCCTCTAGATCTATATAAATTCAGAACTTAGTAAATTGGGGCATTTTTTTTTAAAAACATTTAAGTAAATTGGGGCATTTTTTTTTAAAAACATTTTCATCCTGCGGGCTGCCCCTATCGTTTTGATTTAGGTTATTGGGCACAGAGGTACATTGTATAGTAATAGTGCTAAAGATGTACTAGGAGGGTGCATGTATCTGATTCTGAATGATTCAGGCTCCAATAGTTTTCACAACAAGCGTGTAGCAGTGACCACGCTGTACATCTACTTGCTCGTGTGTGGAGTGTGATTCTCTGCCCCTTACGTCTTCCGCTCGATGGAAACTCGCGGCAGGGAAAGATAGGGAGAGAAACAGAGAGAGAGAGAGAGAGAGAGAGAGAGAGAGAGAGAGAGAGAGAGGCTCCAGCTCCCATCGCGTAATGCAATGGTGTTGATGTTGTTTGCTAGCCTAGATCTAGACCGTCGTGCGTGTTTGTGGTCGTCGTCTGCTAAGCTTTCTAGTTGCTGCTTTACCAGCTGCAGTGGTGTGTGCCGCGCACTCTATCTCTGAATCTTTCAGTTTCTCTAGATCTAAACCCAGCAGCGATCTACAACTGTTTGCATTCTAGGTCTGTGATATAGATCTATCTACTTTACTGAATTTCAGGTGGATTATGGTCTAGGTCTAGATTCTAGTTAACCAGGTAGTACTACAGTAGATCTAGTCTAGACCTAGATCTAGATCTAATCAGCTGGCTGGAAACCATCACTCGTTCACTTCACACAGTGTACATTCGAATCTGAGGATTTTATATCAAGGTTCAAGTGTGTAGTGTTTGGGATAAAGCTTGGTCTAGGGTTAAGCCCTGTTGTTTTGATTTCAGATGCAGCCTTGAAATTTGGATAAACAAGACTTGGTGTCTAGAACCTAGATCTAGATCTACACCTTTTCATTTTCCGTTTGCGCATTCTGATGTCTAGTACTAGAAGATTAAATTCAATCCATGCCAAGAATCTTGAAATCTACAAGACGTCTGTTTGGATAACCTGTGAACTGTAGGCTACATTCCGGGTTGAGTTGAATAACCGAAGCTAAGGTGCACAAAACTGATCTAGACAATCTAGAGTAGATCTTCTACACCTTTCTGTATTTGGATTGGAGTAAAAATTGTGTGTAGACAACCATCCACATGATCGTAATCGGAGTCGTTGGTTTGCTATAAAAGTGAGTGTTTTTTGTTGTTGTTTTTTTTTTCCCTATTAAAGTGTTCAAAACTCTTGGTAGACCTAGATCATACAAGTTAACTTGGATTTTACTCTCTCTCTCTCTCTCTCTCTCTCTCTCTCTCTCTCTCTCTTGTATGCTTAATAAAACCTAACTACTGGTTTGGTACACTAGATTTCTAGATTATTAAATACTTTTCGCTGCCACATAGATCTATAAAGGTTATTTATGTTTTGTCTTGTTGGGTTAAATCCGGAATTGGATCAAGTCCTCATTTGGATTCTCGGCCGATCTAGACCTAGATCTAGATCTCTAGACACAATTCATTCGAGACATTCTATGATGTTATATTATTGGGCCTACCTGCCTGGTACATATTGTAATTTTCTTGTACACGGCGATGTGTTTGTGTGTATGTTCCTGTACATAACTAGAGAGAGAGAGAGAGAGAGAGAGAGAGAGAGAGAGAGAGAGAGAGATGGTTTTATTTATCGTGTCCCGAATATTACACTTAAGTTGAAGCACAGTTTACAAATTATGGAACGTCAATTTTTAGACCGGTTGGTTACATTTATAGCCTACTTTTTCCATAACACGTTCAACCCACTGAGTCAAATTGACTTTGACTAACCATACCATAGTAAAAAAGGCTTTACTAAATCTAGAATTAGGGGCTTAATACACCGACAGAGAGAGAGAGAGAGAGAGAGAGAGAGAGAGAGAGAGAGAGAGAGAGAGAGAGAGAGAGCTAGCACCATTACAGTTCGTGCCAAGTATCCATTAGCCATTTAGGTAGGTCGTTCTACCAGAATCTAGATCTAGGTTTATGTGACTTGTTGACTGTTGACTTCACGCCATCATTATGTGCCAGTAGCCTAGATTTAGTAGTACATTGTACAATGTATTTAGTACGTATAGTCCTTAGTGTTTAAGATGTAATATTACCTGCTCAGCCTGTATGTCTTGGCCTACCTACTTGTCATGGTGCAACATTTACGAGGTGGGCCAGAATCTAGACTAGATGACACGGTTTTTCTTGGTTGGTTGGTTGGATGTGGTGGTTTAACGTCCAACAGCAGCGCTATATAGGCTATATTGTGGACGGGCCCCAAGACGGACGTCTGACAATTTTTATGTGCTGCCACACACGAGACAGGGCGGGGATACCATGACTCCTGTCTCAGCCGGATTTTTCTTGGTAGACTTCCATAAAATGTAATACTAATAAGTTGGTGGGGTTTTTGTTGGTGAAGGTATTTTATGTATTTTAAAACTAGACCTAGATAAAGTCTTGATACTTGTAAGTTAAACTAAGGGAAACAAGAGCAGTCATTTCTGGACAGAAGTAGCCAAAGCCTAGTCTAAACTTGGTCTATCTAAATACATCCAGGTTGTAGGCCTACAGTAGTCCGTTCAATTTCAATGACACGAAAAACGTCTTTTCCTTTTGAATGGACCTAAAAGTTTACGCGAGTTCCTTGTAAAAGGGTCTCTCTCTCACTCTCTCTCTCTCTCTCTCTCTCTCTCTCTCTCTCTCTCTCTGTATGTAATGCTAAAACCTAACTACTGGTTTGGTACACTAGATTTCTAGATTATTAAATACTTTTCGCTGCCACATAGATTTATAAAGGTTCTTTATGTTTTGTCTTGTTAGGTTTTAAATCCGGAATGGGATCAAGTCCTCATTTGGATTCTCGGCCGATCTAGGCCTAGATCTAGATCTCTAGACACAATTCATTCGGGAAATTCTATGATATGTTATATTATTGGGCCTACCTGCCTGGTACATATTGTAATTTTCTTGTACACGGCGATTGTAAGAGCAACTGTAACAAATCGGAGGGTTAGAATACAACTCAAGAATGTCCCCAGATCTACAGTGATGCCAATTTTCCGTAAATTTACGGAATTCCGTAAAAAAATAATCGTCCGTCAAAGTTCCGTAAAAAAAAAAAAAATCACCGCCCGAGTTCCGTCAAGGTCCGTCAAAGTTCTATTAAAAAAAAAAGTCGTCGGTCCGAGTTCCGTCAAAGTTCTCCGTCCATCTCCGTTCAGTCGTGAATTGACTTACGGAAACAGGAAAAACAATTTAAGCGAACCGGAAAAAGTACGAACATCACTGAGCATGCGTTGTTCAATAAGCTTAGCAAAGTATTTAAGTAACAACATCCGGTCATTCAACTTTAGTACCGGTAGTTAGGAATATCGAATCTATGCGAAAACTTTTCTCGATCAAAGAGTTCAGTTGGATGTATTTTGTGTGATTTAAAGTGCCGCTGCATTTACGTGGTCTAGGTTTAAACTATGGCAGTAGGAGGAGTATCTAGATCTAAGGACTTCATGCAGAACTAGACTAGACTTTCATGATTTATTGATTAGAATCAAAATCTAGATCTATAAATAAAGTTTGGTCCGTGATGGAATTCGCCAAGCGTGTTGGTCCAATAGATATTAAAGAAATTGCTAAAGGAGTGAAAATTGGCATTGGTTAGACAAGAAAGACGCAAATATCGAATTCTTATCGGATTGCTATCGTAAGTTAAGCTAGTTCCAACGGCAAAAAGGGCCCTGCATAGCCATGCAAAAAATAACACATCAGTGCCCATGAAGCCTTGAAAATTAGCCAGGTCTGCTAATCATCCTCATTTGCTCCAACTTCGCTATGCAATGTATAATTTCGAAGTTCTCTCAATACAATTAAAATAAACACACCAATAAACTTAACTTAATTAAGAAGTACACTGTTCTTTAAAAATAGTACTACTACATTGATAGGGGCATTTTTTGAGGTTCATAAACCGGTACGCCGCTGTACCGGTTTGTGAAAAAGTTCAGTAAAAAAATAATAATCCAGTTGGCATCACTGCACTCTATAATGACATTTTTTATTTTCAAATAAAAAGGAATAGTTCTATTTCTTTGCATTATCGAGTTGTAACATTTTTCAAGGTTAAGTGTTTCATAATTCAATTTTTTTCCTGACTAGTGTAGATCTATGTGTCTACGGACATTAATATACGTGAAATCGGGGGGACACCATAGGGGTGTAAAATTTTCTCTTCAATGTTTTACCCTCAACAGACATCACTTGTTAAATTGATTTAAAAAAAAAAAATATATATATAATAGGTCTTTCCTTCTAGCACCTTACAGCTGAGCATACTAATAAATTATTGGTGATACTTTTTTAGCTCAATGTGCAAAAGTGATTGAGTTTGTATTTATGCCATATGGGTATGGTAATGGCTGTATTGTGACCATCATGTCCTAGGACAGTTTAAACATTATACTTGTAGCAACGGTGACCACTTACATTATTTTCTCATGTGGTTTGCTCATCATGAGTCTCTTATATCTTTCTTCTTTGCTTTAAATTTGCGATCATGCCCCTGTAGACTTCCCATACATTTTTCTGCTTTCAATGTGACCACCACTTTCCCTTGATTAAGCTGTCCTTTACCTGTAACTCTTAGCTTCTCATCAACTCATAGAGTAGAAAAATAACTATGTCCTTTTTGTCTGTTCAAACTGGCCTCAGAAATTTTGTCCAGTAAGTGAAATTAAAAGTGTTTCTTTTCTATTGTTTTGTCATTGTCTTTGTTTCTCATGTTCCCTGCCTAATATAATGTTATCTTTAACCTGAAACTTTCCTAGTTTCATGAAATATCAAAAGTAAATGTATAGTTTTAACTTGAATTTGGATATAAGCTCAGCTATTATACGTTAAAGTGGACCTTTTTGCTCCCATTAGATAATCATGCTTTATTTCATCTCTCTTAAATCATCAGATGATTAATTTCACCATGCTAGGCTAAGTAGAAATGAAAAAAGTAATATTTGACGATTTGTTCATTTACCAGAGAACTTTTTGCTGGTATTTTTTTTCTTCTGTTGATATTTTGCTTTGGTTCTCCATCCTGACCCCAGAAATGTAAATAACATGACTGCTCAGAAAGTGAAAGCCGCACAGCAAGATAAGGAAATGTTCAAAATGGCCAGGTATGTGTCTTAGTATTGTATTATTATAAATTTAATTTCTTGGTTTTAAAACTTGAAATTTAATGGCTTACATTTGATAATTTTAGGCGTATAAATCTTCCAAGCTATTATTGTGTTTGTATGGCATGCACACTGTTAATTTTTTCCTGATTTTATCTATACAGTGGGCAGAGGCGGACAATTTTCTGTCTTGTAGTAAAATAAATTGCTTCCTGAACATTTTTATAATAGAGAAAAACTTTGTCTTCATTATCTTTATTTAGTGGAATGGGAATCTAATGGTTATTGGAGTATTGGCTTTGGATGCAGGAGGTCTAAGCCTCGTTCTGTCTGCCACATTTGTTCATACTGTTGGATCAGTGTCAGTATAATGTGACCAAAGTCACATATCTTGGTGTAGAGTCCCATAAAGCCTAGTTACTGATGTCCAACATCAACCCTTTTCCATCACATCTCAAACGTGTTTTGCACATTGATATGCTCTTGGGCAAGCACAACACTGCATTGAACTGCACACCTTCCATTTAGAAATATTACATATCAAAGCTTTTACCTTTTAATGTAAAAAACATTCCTAAACAGTGTGAACACAAAGAATAAGCCTTGAGCATGCAATGTGAAAAGGTTAAGACACTTTTGCCTTTTTACTTATATTTCAGATAAACTCAACATTTTGAAATGTGTTGATGTTTCTCTTCCAGATTCAAGAACATCCCATCTAAAGTGGACACGCATCAGAGACCAGAGATTTTGGCATCTGTCAAGTGAAGAAAGTCACATTTGTCCAGCTCTGTGTATTATAGATAATATTTGCCCCTCTTTGCACCCACAATGGACTCAGTAAAATACTAAAAAGGACATAAAAAACATAAGATAAACTATGGCTTTATAGAAACTATTTCCAAGCCATCAATTTCCTTTTTTCTTTTACTTTGCAGCCATTGTTTGGTAAAAACTTGGGATAAAATAAACTTTTAGGCTGTTCCAGGGAGGTTTTCCTAAAGCAAATACCACAGCATTTTATCTAGTATACTAATTATTTGAACACTCCCAAAAAGAACTTGACATTGCACCCTTCCTCAGTCCTTAAATGTTTTTCTTTTTATGGAAACCGAGGTGCGGTAAAATGGTGCAAGCTTTTTGAAAGGATTTATGGTTAATATCACTTTTAATGAAAACCCTATAGAATGTATTAGATGTTGATTTTTTAACACTTAAACTGCCTATTTTGATATAATCAGGAACTTATCTAGATTTTAGTATGCACCATTATTTTAAAAATGTTACATAAACATCAAAGGCAGTTTATGTTTTAAAGAAGTAATTTTAAAAAAATCACTTATTAAATGCCATTTGATCAATGTAAGAAACCAAGATCATGTTTATGTCCTGCTTCGCAAATTTCAAGTTCTGTGCTAGATAACACATTTTACAATTCATGCACAGATTTAACATCTTTCAGATTTTTAGTAAAATGATTTGTGGGAATTGGAATATGCATTCAAAGAAAATATGGCATTGTTAAGCAAGCAGGGTGAATAAGGCACGTTTTGGAATAAGTACTTTTTGAAAGTCAATTATAGTGTGTTAAGAAGCTCCAAAAACTTTTTCAGACAGGGTGGAAAGATTACAACTTTATTATTTCTTGAATCAGAGATTATCCTTTTTATTTGAAAATTTGTAAAACTTTTTCATTTAATTTTTTTAGGCTGACATTAGGCTGACATTAAAATATAAAAAGCAATAAGTAATCATGATACAGGAAGTATTTGGAAAAAAATATTTAAAATTATTGAATGATTATTTTTCAATTCAGTTAAGTTTGGGTGACATGACTTAATTAATGTAAATAACATCTAAAAAAATTTGCTGTCTTGTAGTAAAATAAATTGCTTCCTGAACATTTATAACGAAGAAAAACTTCGTCTTCACTATTGTCATTATGTTTCTTCTTTTAAAATGTTTTCGATTATTGTGATGAGTTGAGTTTGTTTTTACAGCATATCCGCACATTAACGATTATATTAGTCTATTGTGATGAACCCTTAAGGGTTAAAAAAAAGAAAGTGTTTCATAAAATACTTATATCCCAGTCTAAGGGAGCACAAGAGTTTTATCCGGTCAAGACTTGCAATTCATATTTCTTAGTGTAAAGCACACAGTGTTATCACATGGGCACACTGCTGTTACTGCCCTCTGACAACGTGCGATCATTGTGGCATTTCTGGATTCTTTAAATTTTTGAAAGGTTTCATGTATATTTAGATGCGTTGAATGAACATTTTGACAAATTTCCACTCACAACCCAACTCGTTGATATCACACTAGTCGACTAGTCAAACCTTACTCAGTTCACAAGTTATACACAACACATCCACATCACACATAGATACATTTTTTCGCTATACTGTGGCTTTTCTATCAATGTTCACAATCGTGATGCATTCAGAGCTTTTAGGCCCAACTGGGCCAGCCTTAAAGGCTACATGCGGAATCCAATAAACGACCACGCCTTAAATACAGATAAAATAGAGAGAACACGGATGGTCTGTTTGTACTGTACTTGGCTTGAAGTCAACTGTTCCAGGAAAGTCAGTTTGAAATGCTGCATGCGGCTGTGTCAATTGAGACCAATGCCTCGTTATACCAGTATACTGAGCTTTTACTGATACCATTATGAAGACGGCACATTGACTGGTGCAGTAGATATCCAAACACATTAATGTCATCATAATGAATAATGTCTTTGGTATATCTACGTTTTTGAATTATTCAGCCGGCTGCATACTTATGGCCGGACTCAATATAGATCTGAGCCCTTAGTCTGCCAACATTTAAGCAAAAACACACAAAAAAGTATCTGCACATGTTTCCTTGTACCTTTTTCACGTGAGTTGGCAAGTCATTAACATAATGATATAGACATTCTGTAATTATTATACAGGATCTGATGCACACATACATGCTCGTTGGCCGATTGGAAGCTCGTCAGAAAGAAGAATAAACTAAGCGGGTGTGTGTAGTTGTAAAGGGACGAAGGGGAACGGGGGATTTGGATTGGCAGACTAATCGGTCGTGGTGAGTGGTCACAGATAAGTTGAACGATTCGAAAGTTTGTCACCAATTTGGACGGCTGGTCTAAATGTGTATGTGTGAAGATATGTGCTGTTATACACGAGCCAGATACCTGTCTCAGCCGGTAGTTTTATACTGTTACACCGACCCAACCAGTAGCAAGAAATTGGGAGACCAACGCTTAATCACATGCACCACTCTCGCTTCCCCCTTCTTTTTTTTTATAACATACTCAGAGAAAGCGAAACTCTATTCCAGGTTAAAATATCCTTGGTCTCAAGAACATTTCTACGCGGCGAAAGGGACCCGCGGCTTGGTCGGCCACATTATACCGACATCGACCTAACCAGTAGAGAAAAGCGAATCCGCCAGAGAGGTGGCTAAAATCAATTTAAAGTGCTTCTCACAGGCAGAGAAAGAGATAGATAGATAGACCGAATGAAAAAGAGAGACGAGGACAGAGGTAAACAAGGTTTATGTTGTTTTGTTGCGTATAACGTCAGCACTGTATAGACTATATTGTGGATGGGCCTCAAGAATGACGTATAACAATTTTTGCGTGCTGCCACACACAGACAATGCGGCGTTACCCTGGGCACACTATTGATGAAAAAAACCCACATTCTACAAAATTGGGACCAGGAAGAAAAAAAAATTGCAGACCAGCAAGAGGATGGGTGAATAATGATCTCAGCGACTAAGGCAGTTCAAGTAAAAAGGTGGCCCACCCAGGCAATTGTCTTACAATAACTCTCCCTGTTATCTCTCTGCGACGGAGGGGGGGGGGGGGGTAGAATATCAGCTTCCAGCGCAGCAGGTCCGTGGTTTGAGCCCTGAGATTTGTCCCATACTGGTTGGGTCGGTGTCAGATTAATGTGACCAGCTGAGACAGGAGCCATGCTATCCCCTCACTGTCTTTGTGTGGCAGCACGTCGTCAGTCTTGGCGCCAATCCATAATATAGCATATTCAGTGCTGACGTTGGATGTAAAGCAACAAAGCAATCATGTAGTATGTATGTGTGTACATATGAGTGTATATGTATGTATGTGTGTGAAGCAACCACCGTAAATCTGGCATGTCTGAATTTGAACTTTGTGAGTAATTTTTAATGTGCAAAAAAGTTTCAAATGCATATAAAGAGGTTGAAAAAAATTACATCTTTATACATTTCTATGTTAAGAGGACTATTAGCTCAAAATGTGTATTGGTAACTTGTGCCTGATTCACTATGGCTGCTTCGTGTTTATGTAGCTCAATAAACATAAACCCAAGCAGGCTAAATGTTGATGTAAAAATGTTAAATCTTGAGTAACAAGCACAACTGAATAAGAGAAACAGAAATACAACAAAAATTGTGAGTTGATATTTATAAGTACACATTATTTTTAATCATTTGAAAGGCATGAAGAATTATGATTTAAAAAATTTGATTCTGTAATGTAAATGAGCCTGTTGGTATTAAATGACATAAAAAACAACAACAACAACAGCAACAACAAATTTAAACATGAATTATCAAACTAAAAACAGTTCTCTACACCTTTAAGGTTTGCATATAAAATTTCAACGAATAGTAAAAAACAAAAAATCCAGAATACAGCAAATGATGATGACCTAGATTTTTTACTTAGTGCATAACTCTAATAGTTAGAGAATTTTGCTTAAAAGTTCAGTTCAATAGAATTTTGGTAAGAAGAAATAAAAAGGCTATCACTAACTTACAGTATTCCTGTTGGCCTTGTGTCTGTATGACTGTAGAGATCTCTATCACTAACTTACAGTATTCCTGTTGGCCTTGTGTCTGTATGACTGTAGAGATCTCTATCACTAACTTACAGTATTCCTAATCCTATAGGGAATCTGATTTCATCAAAAGTTATGAAACTTATTTAGAAGTCATTGGCTCTACTTTAGGTTTTTGATAGCCTAAAGGGTGAAACTTTTTCAAGTCTTTAAAAAAAAAAAAATAAAGCATGTACAGTGCATACCTGGTAATTTGACACTACAGGGATCAGAACTTTCATGTCGAATTAAGGGAAAGTCTAATTAAAAGATATATAGTATTTTAAGAGAGTGCCAAATCTGGAGTAACTTGCTTGTGGGTCTAGATAGGAATCTAAACAGTGGTGTTCTTAGGACAGCATATATTGGCTTATCTAGCCCGTACAAAGTTTATGACATTTTGCGAGGTTATCTACTAATCTAATAGTCACAACCGCCTGCTTTTTTGTACAAAAAAATTAGTATTATTGTCATAATGTGTTGGAAACATGTTTAATTAAAAGAAATCAAGGGGTAAATAGTCGAATTAAGCAAAAATATACAAGAAGAGATTAAAGAGATACATGTATATCCCTGACTATTTAAGTATGTCCAATTAAGGGAAATTTCGAATGATCAGATGTTGAATTAAGTGGAGTGCACTGAAAACCAACAAATTTTTACTCCAAAACTAGAGCATAATGTTCCTGCATATTGAACATGCTTCATGTCTTCAAACAATGGGCAATCTATAGGGAATCTTATTTCAGTTTCCACAAGAAATTCGGAAACTTAATTAGAAGTTGTGAGTAGAACAATCAGAATGATTAGCTGGAAATAACGCCAGGCCCCGGTGACTGGATGTGAAGATTGAAAGATCGGTATTAATTGGACGAATAAAAGATAACTGAATTTTCAACCTGTTTCCCTCACGGAAGATTCGTGCACGGGAAGGAGTTGTAAATAAGGACGAAGGTCAAGGGCTTAATGGATGTTAAGATGGTATTAATCGCACGAATAAACGATTAACTAGATCTACGTTACGGTACTTGTTTGTAAACGTATATTGAGCTCATGGTAACGTAAATCAGAATCATTACTAGCTTCACTGGGAACTGAAAGTCCAAGATAGAGAGATTGGTATGATTCGGACGAATGAACGCAAGAGAAAACATTGAGTTGGGACTGGTCCGTATCAATAAGTTGTTGACTAACCCAATGTCGATAGCAATATCTACCAAGTATACCAAAAAAAGAGAAAAATATCACCTATCGATAAAATAAATGAATCGTTCATAAATTTTATTTCGCCCACGCACAAAACACTGGAAACTTTCTTTATTCATCTCTGGTTTCGGTTGCGTGATTGAGAGGAAAACCGTAGCCGTATCTCAATTTAATACATTATCTTTATTGCGAAAAACGGCGGTGTTGCACGGACGGTTGTATATGTCATTTATTTTATATTTTCATTTTTTTTTTACGTATCGACGTATTTGGGTAGAAAATTTAACGAAAAATAGCGAAGCGTACGATTTGGCAGCTTGGGGAGGTACCCTTTCGATCATCTCAGACACTAAGTTATAAGAGAATAGGCTTCGATAAAGAGCGCATGTCCCTAGCTAGGCCTATGACAAAATACGGCGACAAGACGGACTCGGTTGAAATGTAATACTAGGTGCGGACCATGAGCTTTCTGCCGCGGCGGAAACGGGCTAGTCTTGGGTCTCTTGATGAAGTTTGAAAAATCGGTACATTTCCGTGGAAATAGGGAAATCGGGATTGATGACGAAAATCGGTACGTACCGATCAAATCGGTACAAGTAGGCAGGTCTATGACAATGTCAGAATAATGTGTCTGCTTGTTGAGCATGTATCTTGACTTCTAACAATGTGGAGAAACTTTTCTTTTTGTGAAAATTTCTTTTAGTGACAGAGACCCCAATCATTTTTCTTACTTATTTGCTGATAAACAACAACACTATGGGATACTGATATACGTAGCTTGATACTCTGGAATAATAAGTACAAAATCTTTTATTTATGTTAAATTTAAAGATACATTAATGAACTTCGCAATTTTTCAGAAAAAAAATAAGACCCACCTTTATTTTGTTTTTATTTCCTTTTGTTTGAAAACGTCTTCTTTGATAAACAATAAAACAGTCATATCTTAATATTCTTTGGTGTGAACAATTAAAAAGCAAATTCCTACGGAAAGACTAGTGCAGTTATCGAATGAATGACTTTATCTCTTCACAGCTATCAAACATCTCAGACATCTTGTCCCTGTGCTTTAGTCCAACCCTAATTTTATAATTATCATGTTTCGTATCCTCCTCCTAACGCGCCATCAATTTTTAAACATTAAAAATTGACATTTGAATAATACATATAATTTCAACGGAGGAATACATACTATTTCATCGTAAGTATTTAAAATCAAATTTAAAAATTCGTTTAGATCCCCAACATAACATGGGGATTAAGCCAAACAAGGCACATGTACAACGTTGAGTCAATCTGGTCTGTGTAATTATCTCTGTACTTGTTCTTTGTGAATCTACAACAGTGGCACTTCTATAGCTCACAGTTCCATCTTGATCTGCTTCACTGCTCATCTAGAAACTTGATGATCTGCGCTGACTGTTTCTTCAAGAAGGCAACGTTGGACGCGATGTTCTCTAGACCTTGTCTGATTGCTCTCTCTGCCGACTTTGCTTCGTGCTCTTTAAAGAATGCCTGGGTAGAAATAGAAAAGTAAGGATGTGAAGAAAAAGAAATGATCTAAAGTGCTTAAATGATAGTATTTGTTGTTAGCAAATTGTTTTATAATTCAAATATAAAAAAAGCGAAAAGAAAAACAAATCAAACATAAAAAAAGTTCAGAAAAGAAAAATATTAAATAACATTTATTAAATTCAATGAACTGTCTGTCTTTACACATAACAATGTAAAAATTAGTTACTTATTTCTTTAAGGAGGGCCACCTATTAAACAATTAGCGGAAATAAAAATATTACATGTTGTGGGGCTAGAGGCATATTTTTTAACTTCAAATTGGCAAAAAAGACAGTTACAATATTTTTTCCTCTGTACTTGCAATGTATTCATTGAGACTTGACACAGGGGGAAAGGATTAGAGGGAATTCAAATAGAAAAAAAAACAACAACATGAAATCAGAAATCTAGGACATATGTAAAAAAAAACAACATGAGAACAGCAGGAGGGAAATTTCTTACAAAAATTTTATGTGTAAAAATAATTAAATAATCTAATGTAAAGCGCTTTAAGAATGTCATTTGTCACGATAGGATATTTATCAAAGAAAACGAGTACTAAAAATGTAACAATTTTTGCACTTGCCTCCATTTCTTTAGCTGTCTTGACACAAGCAACCCCTTCCATCACAACCTGAATGTATGGAAATAAATATCATTTTTTTTTAAAGGAAAAAATGAACACATTAGTCATCAACATTATGTTATTATCCTTTATATATGTTTTTACTTTTCTGCTTTTCCTAGAATGAATAGATTTTTATTTTTTAAATTAATGAAAGTTAGACAACTCACTGCACGATTCATAAAAGAAACAATGCCCCAACTCTGTATGCACCATATTTATCTCTTTCGTATACAGAAACACACAGATGAGAAGCCAAGAAGTATTGAAAAGATTTAATATAATACAGATAGACACAATTACAGGGCTAAAGACCAACAAACAAATGAAATAATATTGATAAATGAAAGGTAGACAATATCGACAACCCAGCCAAATACCTATTTCCACCTTGTTCAACGATTCCATTTTCTAGCCTGCCTACCTGAACCAGCCTGTAGAGCATCGTCGAGGTCGCGTAACGGCGGTGAAGCTCCGCCCAATTGGCCTGCACAAACTTCCACAGCAACTGGCGACCTTCAAGTGATCCCGTGACTCCGGCTAAAACACCCACGCTATCCTGGTTGCGTACTTTGTCCTGTTAGAGAAAACACAAGATTATTATCAGTCATCATGTCCTGTTAGAGAACACAAGAATATCATGTCCTATTAGAGAACGCAAGAATATCATGTCCTATTAGAGAACGCAAGAATATCATGTCCTATTAGAGAGCACAAGAATATCATGTCCTATTAGAGAACACAAGAATATCATGTCCTATTAGAGAGCACAAGAATATCATGTCCTATTAGAGAACACAAGAATATCATGTCCTATTAGAGAACGCAAGAATATCATGTCCTATTAGAGAGCACAAGAATATCATGTCCTATTAGAGAACACAAGAATATCATGTCCTATTAGAGAGCACAAGAATATCATGTCCTATTAGAGAACACAAGAATATCGTGTCCTATTAGAGAGCAAAAGAATATCATGTCCTATTAGAGAGCACAAGATTATCATGTCCTATTAGAGAACACAAGGATATCATGTCCTATTAGAGAACACAATTACAAGAATATCATGTCCTCTTAGAGAACACAAGATTATTCTCAATTATCATGTCCTAGTAAAATTAAACCCTCTGTATGACATTGTTTTAATCTTTCATTTTAGAATGAAATGTTAACCTAGCAGTTGAAGCAAAGTGGAAGGGTAAATTGTTCTAGTTTTATTTTCCTCTCAAGTTACCAACCCCCCAATTTCAACACTGTGTGGGGGTTATTGTTTTTTTCCAAAATCTACAATTAGATTTGTTTTATATACATTCATTAGTTGATGGCAGTTATCACAACACACTTTAAATGCTGTGACAACTTTATCACAGGAGACATCTTCAGATTCAATTAAAGCTTGTTTTTTGTATCATGCGTAAATTTAGTTATTAGGATGTTTACAAGACCCCGAAAGAGCAAACATGACAGTCTAGGTTGGACTTACCAAGAGTTTGTTGTTTAGCGTCCAACATCAGCACTAGAAGCTATATGTGGCAATTTTACATTCAACCAAAACATAGACAGTGCTGGGAGACCTGGATTCCGGTCTCAGCCATTCACAGTACACTGACATCGACCCAATTAGTAGGGAACAAAATCGGACAAATTAATTTTTGACTGATCGTGGGTTTTGAACTGGGGACCAATACTCTTTAACAACTTGCCTTAAACTGCTCTTTCCCCCTCCTCCTTCACCCGCTTCCATGGATTCCTCCTCATATAACTGGGGAGGAATCAACATGAATATCTTAAACACCCACTGTAATATAATCTTATGTTGTTTCCATGGATTCCTCCTGCTCGTAGAAATGGGGGGGAAACAACATGAATATCTTAAACACCCACTGTAATATAATCTTATGTTGTTTCCATGGATTCCTCCTGCTCGTAGAAATGGGGGGGAAACAACATGAATATCTTAAACACCCACTGTAATATAATCTTATGTTGTTTCCATGGATTCCTCCTGCTCGTAGAAATGGGGGGGAAACAACATGAATATCTTAAACACCCACTGTAATATAATCTTATGTTGTTTCCATGGATTCCTCCTGCTCGTAGAAATGGGGGGGAAACAACATGAATATCTTAAACACCCACTGTAATATAATCTTATGTTGTTTCCATGGATTCCTCCTGCTCGTAGAAATGGGGGGGAAACAACATGAATATCTTAAACACCCACTGTAATATAATCTTATGTTGTTTCCATGGATTCCTCCTGCTCGTAGAAATGGGGGGGAAACAACATGAATATCTTAAACACCCACTGTAATATAATCTTATGTTGTTTCCATGGATTCCTCCTGCTCGTAGAAATGGGGGGGAAACAACATGAATATCTTAAACACCCACTGTAATATAATCTTATGTTGTTTCCATGGATTCCTCCTGCTCGTAGAAATGGGGGGGAAACAACATGAATATCTTAAACACCCACTGTAATATAATCTTATGTTGTTTCCATGGATTCCTCCTGCTCGTAGAAATGGGGGGGAAACAACATGAATATCTTAAACACCCACTGTAATATAATCTTATGTTGTTTCCATGGATTCCTCCTGCTCGTAGAAATGGGGGGGAAACAACATGAATATCTTAAACACCCACTGTAATATAATCTTATGTTGTTTCCATGGATTCCTCCTGCTCGTAGAAATGGGGGGGAAACAACATGAATATCTTAAACACCCACTGTAATGNGGNGAATCAACATGAATATCTTTAAACACCCACTGTAATATAATCTTATGTTGCTTCCATGGATTCCTCCTCATATAACTGGGGAGGAATCAACATGAATATCTTAAACACCCACTGTAATATAATCTTATGTTGCTTCCATGGATTCCTCCTCATATAACTGGGGAGGAATCAACATGAATATCTTAAACACCCACTGTAATATAATCTTATGTTGCTTCCATGGATTCCTCCTCATATAACTGGGGAGGAATCAACATGAATATCTTAAACACCCACTGTAATATAATCTTATGTTGCTTCCATGGATTCCTCCTCATATAACTGGGGGGGGGGAATCAACATGAATATCTTAAACACCCACTGTAATATTATCTCATGTTGTTTTCATGGATTCCTCCTCCTCGTGGAACTGGGGAGAAATCAACATAAATATCTCAAACTCTTATGTTGCTTTCATGGATTCCTCCTCATCGAACTGGGGGGAGAAGACAATATTGAATATGCCTGCATGAATATTTCAACCTATCTTACATAGCTTTCATGGATTTTTCCTCCTCCCAGTAGAACCGAGGAAAAAACAACATGAATGTATCAAATACTCCTTGTAATGTCGTAATCAGATATCATTGCATTCAAAAGATCGCAACAGAATATATATTTAAAATTATTATTACCTTCTTTTCCTACTGGTTCCTCACAATAAAAGAGTTTCGCCAGGGATGAATATCAAAATGACCATGATTCAGATTGTGCTACTATGACCAATTGTACATTTTGGACTGTCATAAACACCTTCACCGGCACCAACTGGCTCATTTTCAACAGCACAATAATCGCCAGGATCCAAACCATCTCAAACCATCATACCGTGGATGTAAAACAAATCACAACATCATCTGCAGGGTCCAAACCACCTCCCACCATCAACCGCAGGATCCAAATCACCTCATACTGTCATCTGCAAACCACCTCCTGATGGCTGAAATCATTTACAAAGGTAGAACAAATTGACAAACAATTGACAAACAATATAAACTTCAGGAGAAAAAATGATTGTTGATACAGTAACTGTACTGATAGAATTACCTTCATTAGTTGATCGAAAATCTTGCTGTCTCCATGAGTGAGGACTGTGGCATAAACCTGAAAGAGATCGGAAGAATGGATCTAAGGAAAGCAAAAATAATGCAACATCAGAAAACACATTGGCATATATTCCTACACTTGTCACAGTCAAACACAGAAAATAGTCATTCTCAGGATATGCCTAAAAGGCTCCAGGTATTGTACAAATTGCGAATGCTACAAAGCATGGTGCTTGGTGGAAGGAGAAATTTCTGTGTTTTTTTATTTTCACAATTACATCTCTTTAAATCACGACTACTTCCCATTTCTATTCTTTAAAAAAAAAAATTTCAGCCTCCTTTAACTCAAGAGGAAACCTGGGATTCTTATTACACTTAAGGTTAATTCTTCCCTTATCTTGCTATACATATATATCTCCCTCTGCTCTTATATACGCAAGACACAAATCTAGACTGTAGCTCAAATATTCATTCACCCCACTATTCAATGCAAAACCAACTATTCATGTCGGCATAGTAGTGTAAGCAATATCAATCATTCATCTCGGTCCATACCTGCATAGTAGTGTAAACAATGTCATAGTCTACAGTGAAACTCACGGGTGTCCTGATGTCCCCTGACAGAACTCGTACTCCCTGGCAGTGGTCCTCAAACCGTCTGAAGGCTTCCACCTTTGTGTCCTCATGACCGGCACTGCCGAGACGAGTTAGCACAGTTTCCCTCATCAGCTTGTTGCTGTGGGCTGGAAATAGCATGGGTTTCAGTTAATTGCTTTTAGTGTCTAATTTGAGTTTGAATTTGCTTTTTTTCTTAGCCACAGATTTGAGTTTGACAAAGTTTTTTGCTTGGTCTCCGCTTTGAGTTTGAGTTTGTTGCTATAGAGGCTATATAGTGGACATGTTCCAACACGAACATCTGACAATTTTACAAGCTACCACACACAGACAGTGCGTGAGTAACACTCAGAACATCAGTTAACTAGGTGAACAGTACTGCCACACCCCTTTTTTTCACACCCAGTCACCAGTTGTAGGGTAAAAACATAATTACAAAACGATTTCTCATAATATCAAAAGTTAATTTAGATTTAATGAGCTTCAATGGTGCTAACTCACTTTCATCCTCCGCAGCATCCCAGCCCAGCCTGCGTCCCATGTCTGAAAAAATGTTGATCGTGAATTTCTGGAACTTCTCTTTCTCGTCCTGACAAGCTTGCTGGACCAAAGGAGACAAGCCAGCCAGGCCCGAGGCCAGCTTGCCGCACACCGCAAAGTTTGACTCCGCTCTGAAGCTGGCGGCCGCCCTGAGGACGTCCACTATGTCCACACAGTTGGCCCGAGCCTGGGGTAGAGGCGGATCGGGGTTAGAGAAGTTATGTAGAGTAGGAGGGATTGGGGATGCTGTGTGAGTAACAGTCACTGTTTCCTAAAATTTCATCTGAATATCTGACGATTTGGTCATCTAGGTGGTAATAATAATAATAATAATAATAATAATAATAATAATAATAATAATAATAATAATAATGATGATGATGATGATGATGATGACAGTGACGACGACAACGATGATGATGGTGATGATGATGATGATGATGATGATGATGATGATGATGATGATGATGATGATGATGATGATGATGATGATGATGATAATGATGATGATGATGATGATGATGATGATGATGATGATGATGATGATGATGATGCGAAGACGAAAGTGACAACGACGACGATGATGATCATAATTATAATATTAATAATGTGAGAGAGAGAGAGAGAGAGAGAGAGAGAGAGAGAGAGAGAGAGAGAGACAGAGACAGAGAGAGAGACAGACAGACAGACAGACAGACAGACAAAGGGAGAGAAGGAGAGAGACAGACAGACAGAAAGAGAGACTGGCAGAGACAGAAAGGCACATAGCTACAGAGAGAGCATCCTCACCAGAGCAAAGAGATCTGTGAGCAGACCAATCCTGTCCTCTGGTGGCAAGACTCCGTCCCGCATCGCCGGCATCAATCGAGCCAGGGACTCTGGTTCGTACTGCACGTGGTAGAACATGCTCTGGTTCGGGTTTATCTGGCCACGGACAAACACATAATTATGTCAGTACATCGAGAGGTAACATAATGTTGGCTTTATCTGTGCTTCTTTGCGTTATTGTGAAAAGAGCTATCAAAAGTTTGGGCTGTAACAGTTTTATAACTAGGTCATAGCCCAAAGTGTTTCTTTTATTTAACAACTGGACCGCCAATCTCTACAGTTGTTATTTCCATAATTCTTCTCTTCAGTGAAAACCTTTTCATGATGCGACCTCTAATTTTAACAAAAAGAATCTTTTTAAATGGCACCTCACAAAATGTCAAATGGTAGAGCTATTATGATGTCAGTACATGTCGCATGGTAGAACTATACTTATGTCAATACATTTCAGATGGTAAAACTATAGTACATGTCAGATGATAAGGTTATAATAATGGAAGTATATGCCAGATGGTAGAACTATAATTATGTCAGTACATGTCGGATGATAGAGCTATAGTAATGCAAGTATATGTCAGATGGTAGAACTATCATGATGTTGGTAAATGTCAGTTGGTGGAACTGTAGTTATGTCAACACATGTCAGATGGTAGAACTATATTGATGTTAGTACTTGTCAGATGATAGAGCTATAGTATAATAATGCCATTATATGTCAGATGGTAGAACTATAATTATGTCTGTATATCAGATGGTGCAGCTTTAATCATATCTGTACATGTCAGATAGTACAGCTATAAAGTATGTTAGTATATACCAGATCGTAGAGCCATAATGGCTTCAGTACATGCCATGTGGTAGATCTATAGCTATAATGATGTCAGCATATGTCAGACGCTAAAGCCATAATGGTGTTAGTATATGTCATATGGCAGAGCATTCTGGTACTGAGGATATTACAGTCCTTGGTTTGGTTTGATTTGTTTCTTAACATCAACATCAGCACCTAGGCTATATCAATGACGGATCCCAAGACTAACGTCTGACAATCTGAAGTGCTGCCACGCACAGACAATGCAGGCATACCTGGAGTTATTACACTGACAATATCCCAACCAGTAGAGAACAATATCTGAGAAATGAATTTATGACTCAAACTAATAACCTCCCGACTGAGAGTCCAATGCTCTACCACTTGCACCAGATACCCCCTTCCCCCACCCGTCACCTCTCGTTACCTTGATCCAGTCCCCAGGCCGGCAGTTCGGCACTCGCACTGTGACACTGGCGCCCTTTAGCACGCCTCTCAGGACAGGTGTACTAGGACTCCGACTGGTCGTCACGGAGAACGGAACTTTCCACATGCTGTTCGAAGCTGGGGAGTCTGAGGGGGAAAGATACGCATTTGGCTCAGATCAGGTCTTTGAATTCGTTAATCTGTGAAAGTGAAGTGCTGTCTTACTTTCAACTTTTTTCCTTCACACTGCACACTGGTTGTTCACATTGATATGCTTTAGTGACACAATATCTTTGCATTAAACCGCACACATTTGAATTCAAAATAATCAATATCAAAGCTTTTTCCATTTAAAAATAAATTTAAAAATCCTTTTAATAGTGCGCACATAGGGAATAGGTCTTGAATCGTGCGATGTGCAAAGGTTAACCTCTCAGAGGTCTTAAGAAAGTTCCTATACTGCGACGAGACCCCATGATGGGATACCAGGGACTTTGCCTGTTACATTATACTGACACCGACCCAATCAGAAGGGAACAACGGGACCACCAGAGCGGGGCTCAAACCTGGACCTCCTTCAAAGAATGTCGGTGCTCTAACCTTAGTGCTAACACACTGTTATAGCTAAGAACAATGGCATAGGCTTGATGCTTGATTGCACAACTGAGACAATTCAATTCAAGGCAATGTCACGCATTGACAGTGTTCTTTTTTGTGTGTGTGACTAAACCAATGCCAGGTCCAATATTCTGTGACAAAACGAATAATCTCTAACCTCATTAAAAATTATTTTTAAAAAAAAGAAAGAAAAAATTTGTCCAAACATTTTTCTTGTTCAATTTCCAATCTCTTTCAAATGAGAAACTTTCATCTTGTGTTGACTATTCATCAATAATTTCTATGGAAAGTGAATTATAAGTCAATAGGTGCTGCTGTTTTAAGTACATGAAAAAGAATAATTCCAGTCAAGTCACTCTTATATCTCATGTTAATCCCTAATGCTTTCACTACCTTATCAAAAAGAATTGTTCTCCTAGTTTTCCCAGTTATAGACCTTACCATTACAATTCAAGCTTAAAAGTGTAAGAAAATTGTCTAAAAGACAGCTTTACACCGATGTCAAGAAAAGACATTCAAAAATAACATAGAAGACACACCTGCCTGTGAGGAGAACTTTTGCTGACTGAGCGTGACGGAGCGAGCGTTTGAGTCAGACTGTGCCACCTCCTCCACCACCTGACAGGAAACACTAGGGGTTAAGTAAGACAACGACAACAACAATAACAACAACAAACACAATAACAACAATAATAATAGTAATAATAATCATTTAACATTATATTCCATCAAGTGCTGTGCTTTGTGGGATTGGCGATCATGCCCCTCCACACTTCTTGATCCTAAGCTACTTTCAATGCCTCATTCACTTTCTCCATGTTTAGCCACTTTGTTAATCAGTCGTTATCTTTTTTCCTAGTTTTCTCATCAGTTTATATAAGATATTCCAGCTTTTCTCTTCTCATCACATAAAAAAGATAATTACTAATTACTGTAGATAATATAATAAAATAATAATAATAATAATAATAATAATAATAATAATAATAAAAATAAATATAACAACTAATATTAATAATAATAATAATAATAATAATAATAATAATAATAATAATACCACTTATACTAATACTAGGCACAAAATCAACAGTTGCACTCGATTTCGAAAAAAAAAACGTACAATATCCAGCTTCCTTTTCCAGAAATAAATTCCCAACAGTGTCTTTTGTTTCAAAATGTACTTATTTATACTGACTGAATACAGATTTAATTCAACTCAATTTAAACAGAACACTCTCCCAGTGCCCAGACAAACCTTGACCAGTGGGAATCCCATCTGTGACGTCCACGTGTCCATGACGGAGGCCACATCTTCCCCACTGGCCTCCCCCATGGCAGCCCACATGTCTGAGGTTCGGGTGTTGGAGAACTGGTGTCTTGTCAGGTACAGAGTCATGCCTTTACGGAAAGCCTGCAATATTTAGAGGGAGAGAGTCAGGACTTTACCTAAATCGGCATATAGGATCCCTCAGGCAAACCTGGGAGATGTTTAGGCCAGAGAGAGAGAGAGAGAGAGAGAGAGAGAGAGAGAGAGAGAGAGAGAGAGAGAGAGAGAGAGAGAGAGAGAGACAGAGAGAGAGAGAGAGAGAGAGAGAGACACAAGACAGAGAGAGATAGACAGACAGCAGACAGAGAGAGAGACAGAGACAGAGAGAGAGAGAGAGAGAGAGAGAGAGAGAGAGAGAGAGAGAGAGAGAGAGAGAGAAAAGACAGACAGAGACAGAGAGAGAGAGAGAGAGAGAGAGAGAGAGAGAGAGAGAGAGAGAATGCATACAATATTTAGATGTACAGAGTCATGCCTTTATGAAAAGCCTGAAAGATTAGGGGCACAGGGCCATGCCTTTACCCAATGCCCCAATGCCTGGAATATTTAGAGGTACAGATGTGAGGTTCGCATGTTGGAGAACTGATGTCTCGTCAAGTACAGAGTCATGCTTATACTAAACCCATGCAACATTTGAAGGTTTTATACTATTCATTTTTCTTTCGACAGATTGATAGTAATTTTATGATAATTACATGTATCAAAATGCCACATTATTTTTTTGTCTGTGTGTGAGGCAATGTTATCAAATTTCCCATTGGGATAAATTAAGTTTTTCTGTATTCTGTACAAAGTCATCCTTGATCGAATGCCTGAAATACAATTTAGAGGTAAAGAGTCATGCCTTATGGAATACCTGCAATATTTAAATGTACAGACTCATGCATTTGCCGAGCGCCTGCAATATTTACAGGTACACATTTATGCCTTTACAAAATGCCTGCAATAATTACAGGTACAAATTCACTATAGAGAATAATAAAGTTTTCCTGCATTTTTTACTGATTTAAGTCTTTACTGAGCTTCAATATTTGAAGGTACACAGACATGCCTTTATGGATTGCTGCAAAGGTTAGTTACAAAACGGGTTAACACTTTTTAGATCACAAGGTCTATTTTTTTTAGATGAGGAAATCTTTGTGCTCTTAAAATAAAATAATTGTATCAAGACTCTGGGCATTGGAATCATGTAATCTTTTTTTTCTTTCACATTGATTCAAGGTCCATGTGCATATGCGTGCACTATTTTGGATTTTATTCTTGTTTACAATAGTTCAAAAATCAAAGACTTCCTATTTATTGTTTTCATGGAATGAGAGCACTGCTGGGTGAACTGCTGCAAGTAATAGAGCATTTGTTTCCCAAACAGAAGATCCCTGGTTCAAAACCTGGCAAAATTTTTGTTAGATTGAAGTCCTCAAGGGTAAGGTTGATGCCAGTGTAACTTGACCAACTGAAACAGGAGTCCTGGTAAAAAAAAAAATTTTGTCCAATGGTAGTGTCAGTATAATGTGACCGGCTGAGAAAGGATTCCTAGTATCCCTACTTTATCTCTGAGTGGCAGCACGTAAAATTGCCACATGTAAGTCTTAGGACCCAACCACAACCTTGCTGCTGACATTGAACATTAAAAAAACCAACTCAACCTCACCCAGAGTTACAAAAAGTAAACACTAGACAGAAACGCGTGCCACACAAACCTCATCACCAATGTGAGCCTGCAACATCCGAATCAGACTGGCACCTTTCTGGTAAGAAATCACGTCGAAGATTTCATCTATTTCTGCCGGATGCCCAACTTGAACCTTTCATAAAAAAAAAAAAAATTCATCTTTTTATTCTTTAGTATCCCAAATCGCCGATGTTAACAAATTTTACTTAATTCATCCCAGACAGAAATTGATTTTGAAACATAATCAAATTTTTGCAAACACTAGAACTTAATGTAGCACATATACATACATTTCTACATATATAAATAATATAACTATATGGGTAAACTTCTGCATGAAAAGCATGAAACCAGAAAATGTAAAATAATAAATTTCATCATGAGAATTTTGCAAATGTAGATTAAATTATTATATCAGTAGTTTGAAAGAACATTGTTTGCTGATTTTTCTATTGTCCTTTTCTCAATGATGAAATTAGGGAATGCAAATGTCACCCGAGATCCCCTTAGTAATAGCACTGGGGGCTTTTCTCGTTAGACGCCTAATAAAATATTAAGTTTCTGATGAGACTAAGGCACAACATATTTTTAGGGGACACCAAAATTTTCAAGAGAAGGCACAGGACATGTAGAAGTTTTTTAAAAATTCGTAAATTTTCTTCTGCCACCGCACAGGGTAGATTCATAGGCGAAAAACAATTTAAGTTGCAATTTTATTTGCCTAGTTTTCAATAATGGTTCTTTGTTTTTAATGGACGAAGAAGTACCTGAAACTCCTTCTGGCAAAAGGAGGGAAAAATTGTTATTGAAAATACAAAAGATCACCCCTATCTTTCCAACTAAAAGAGAGAACAATTGTTGATGAACTAAAATTGAATCTGTCAATGGCCACACCCAAACATCATTGACAAAAGTGGTTTCCACCGAGAGGTGGTCCTCTTTTTTGTCTGTTTTGGTTGGAATGTATTATTATTTACTCTATCCTACAAGTAAACGAATGATGGATCAATCGGTGACAACACGATTACGACTGGAAACGACCAACGGACTACGAGATCGGGTATGCGAAACAATTTGGAAATGGACTACCCATGTGAATGTGGCAGAAGATTTACCACTGAAAGAGGGATGAAGATCCACAGGACTAAAATGGGTTGCTTGAATTCTTCAACGAATCAACAGCAGCGAGCTGCTCAGGCAGGTAAAACGTCGGAAAACCAAAGCCTGGTTCAAAACCACAGTGCTTATGAAATCCATTCTGGAGAGTCTGATGTAGAATTTTTACAGCTTATCAACGCTAAACGCCAGAATATCATTTTCCCACCTGCAAGTGCAGGAAAAGAATGGGAATCGTTGGATAGTAAAATAGTCCTACAACTGGATACGCTCATAGGGGAGAGCACTCTAGAACATAAGCTTACCACTTTCGAAATGACATTATCTACCAAACATGTCTGAATACCTTCGGAGCTAAACAACAAGGAGTCAGAAGGGAGCCAAAGAAAAGTAGAAGGCAACGTGAGATGGAAACTTTGCGCAATCTAAAGAAAAACTTTAGAAAGCAGATGAAAGTTGCATCTTCTGAAGAAAAATTTGGTCTGCATGAGCTTTGGTGTGGGTTGAATTTTAGACATTTATCATTTTGTAGAGTTGAGTCTTCAAGGAAGAATCTTAGTCATATGAAAAAGAACCAGTATCGCTTCTTTATAGATCCATTCCATTTTGCTAGACAGCTCTTCCAGCAACCAAGGTCAGGTTCCCTCTCAGCACAGAAAGAACAGCTGGAAACCCATCTGAGGAAAACATATTCTGTGGGGGGGTGTCTAGATCGTGTGTAGTGCTTCTTAAGTTGAGTAGTGTTGTTGTTTACTGTAGCTCTGTTGCTTCCCTTGCAGGTCGATATTAAAATCTCCACCCCGTACTATTGTCTGATCTGTATGGAAGTCCTTGAGCTGGATACATAAATACTTCAGTCCAGAAAGGTGGCATCCCTGGTGTTTCAGGGTGCCTGGAGCATGCAACCATGATCTGGGAAGCCATTCAAAGGGCAAAATCAGAGAAACTTAATCTCGATGTTATATGGCTAGACCTAGCAAACGCATATGGATCGGTACCACACCAAATGATCCAGTTAGCTCTTAGGATGTACCATGTACCTGAGGATATACAGGTGATGCTAGATGACTACTTCAGCGGTTTCCAAATGAGGTTCTCCACTAATGACTTCACTACTGACTGGATCAGCCTGGAAATTGGCATTGCAATGGGCTGCACAATATCCCCAATTCTGTTTGTCATGGCTATGGAAGTCATATTGAAGGCAGCAGAAGGAAGCGCAGGCCCTGCAGATCTTGGAGGTGGTTGTTACATGCCCCCTTTGAAAGCATTCATGGATGATACCACAATAATCTGCTCAAACGAGAATGAAACACACCAAATGCTTGAGCGCCTTGATGTCTTAATGGATTGGTGCAGAATGAAATTCAAGCCGAAGAAGTCTCGCAGCTTGTCAATAAGAAAAGGAAAAGTAGATGCAAGTAAGATATTCACTGTGGCCGAGCAACAGATACCAACGGTCAGTCAAGAACCAGTTAAGAGTCTTGGTAGGTGGTACGACTCATCCATGAAAGATACCAGAAGAGGGCTAGAAACAACCGAACAGGCCACCGAAGGTCTCCTGGCCATTAATAGGTGTGGCCTCCATGGTAAATACAAAGTGTGGTGCCTTCAGTTCATGCTAATTCCCAAGCTCCTCTGGCCGCTCCTGGTATACGAGATCTGCTCAACCACTGTAGAGGCAATAGAAGCTAAGATCAATAAGTTTACCAGGAGATGGTTAGGGGTTCCTCCGGGTCTCACAGATGTGGCAATGTACTGCCGCACAGCAAAGCTCAAACTCCCACTAAAATCCATACTAGAAGAGTACAAATGTGGCAAAGCCAGACTGGTCTCCATGCTAGAGGACTCTGATGATCCGGTTGTAAAGACAGTGCAACCTTCCATAAAGACGGGGAGGAAATGGAAAGCTGTCGCAGCTGTCGATCAAGCTAAAGAATGCCTAAAAATTAAAGAGGTAATTGGGCAGACTCAAACCGATCGCAAAGGTCTGGGGTCATCAACAACAAAGTGGTGGTCAAAAGCAGAGGGGAAAGAGAAACGAGACATGATTATCAATGAGATACGGCTGGATGAAGACTCCAGAAGGGTCCAAAAAGCAGTTCAACAACCGCAGCAAGGACAATGGATTAATTGGGATAATGTCCTGTGAATGGAAGAGGCCCATATATACAAAAGAGAAAAATACCTGAACCTGACAAAAGAGCTGCGAAATGCCGGTTACAAAGCTGTGATAATGCCAGTAGAGATTGGTGCCAGAGGGTTCATAGCGTCATCAGCCTATGACCTTCTGACTAAGCTCTCAATATGTGGCAGCGGAAGAACAAAAGCTCTAAAGCTACTGGCCAAGATAGCCGAGAACAGTTCCCAATGGATCTGGAGCAGAAGGAATGAGATGGTCTTACATAAAGATTAAAAATGCTCTAACTATCGGGAGCCGAGTTGGCTGAGTCGATAAGTGCTTGGATTAGCAACTCTACCAAGATAAGAGTATGGGTTCGAATCCTGTGCGGTGCACAAAAAAAAAAGAGATGGCAGAGAAGACACCCGGGAGTCATGACCTGGGTGTGGCCCGACCCCCTTAGAGTGTCAGGAGTTAAGGGCCGAAACACTTGCTATAAGGGGGGTTTCTTCTCTGAAGACTCTCTGTTATCTAGCTCCCCCATGAGTTTCTACACACGAGAGAAAAATTGTCAATGAACTGCAACAGGAATTATTCAGCTCTACCCTACCAACTAGAAGAGAGAAAATTTGTCAATGAACTACAAAATGAATTATTCAGCTCTACCCTACCAACTAGAAGAGAGAAAATTTGTCAATGAACTGCAACATGAATTATTCAGCTCTACCCTACCAACTAGAAGAGAGAAAAGTTGTCAATGAACTACAACATGAATCAGAATTATTCAGCTCTACCATACCAACTAGAAGAGAGCAAAGTTGTCAATGAACTACAACATGAATTATTCAGCTATACTCTACCAACTAGAAGAGAGAAAAGTTGTCAATGAACTACTTGTATTATTCAGGTCTACCCTACCAACTCATCATCATAATCATCATCATCATCAAGTGTCGAGTCTGGAACAAACATAGGTGATCATGGCACTCGCTCATCTCTTTGCTCAGACAACTTTAAAAATTCTAAAATACTCCTCTCTATATTGGTTGCCCATCTGTTTAGACCATCCTAATATTTATTGTTATTATTATATTGTTTGTACATCTCTTATTCTTTTACCATCTATTTTTTCCAGTTAGAGATGAATATTTCATAATTTTGTGTTGATTTAGATATCCTACAAACTAGAGAGGGGAAAAAGGAAACACTGTTTAAGAACTACAATGCACTATTGTTCACCTCCACAGGGTGACTGTTGCTGAGAGCATCCAGGCAAAGTGCCCGGCTCTGGTCGTCTTTGATGAACTGACTCCACACGTTGAATTCTGGGTAGAGTGCGTCAATGCACTGGTACTCAATCCACGTAGCGAAACCTTCCTTCAGCCAGAGGTCAGTCCACCAGTCCTGCGGATAAACACGGAAAACTTGTGAGGGGAGGGGAGGGTGAGAGGTGGGGGCAAACTGGCACAAGTGGTAGAGCATTGGGCTCCCAATAGGGAAGTACCCGGTTTAAAACCCATGATCGGCGAAAATTATTTTATTAGTTGGATTTCTTTTCCTACTGCTGAGGCCAGTGTCAGTATAGGTGTGAGCATGTAAAATTGTCTCACGATAGACTTGGGATCTGTCCATTATGTAGCCTAGCTGCTGATATTGGACCAACCAATACATCCGATGTTGGAATAATATCAAACCCAATATTTTCACAATGGTAGCTCAATGCTCTAACCATTGCAGCACCCTTTATTGATGAAGAGTACCAAACAAATGGGCAGTGTCACGTTTTCTTTTCTAAACATTTTCTCATGGTCACAAAATCAGTACTGAAAACCTTTCTACAGACCGACGTCAGTCCACCAATCCTGGGCACAGACGGAAAGCCTGTGATGTCAATTGGCGCAGGCGGTAGAGCTCTGGGCTACCATTAGGTGGATTTCATCCCCTGCTGGGTCAGTGTCAGTGTATGTGACCAACTGAGACAGAATTCCTGGTATCAACGCACTATCTCAGTGTGGGAGCATGTAATATTGTCAGACGTTTGCTTTGGGATCCCTCCATGATAGAGCCTAGCTGCTGACATTGGATCAACCAAAACTTGTGAGGTTAGAATTATGTGAACCCTAGTATCTTCAATGGTGTTCCAATGCTGTAACCATTGTGACACGTTTTGTTATTGTGCCACATAAAAGTGCAATGTCACATATCCTAATCTACAGTGTAGGCCCTATTTTATGTCACTGTTGGCCTAGTTCTGAGTAACTGCCCTTACCTCACTTTTTGCCAGGCTATATCAGAATTTAACTTCAAGGCTTTGATGTGTACACCTACTGCTTAGCTTTACAATTCTCTATGATATTCATTGACCAGAACATACTGGTCACATTATGGTTCATGTTCCCTTCCACTTCCATCTCTCTTCACAGTCATTGTCACTCGTTAAGCAATGGCGCAATTAACATACCAGTGTGAGCTACATTGGGAGAGAAGTAAAGATAAAGATGATTAAAATAGTTTTCCTGGTCATTTGGCACATTTGACCAGGCAAATTGTATATTTGTGTCAATATAAAAAAAAGGGGCAGTTTGTTGATATAGATATGTTTGTTAAAATAGAGAACTTTTTGTTTACTGACAGCAAAGACAACAAAACTTGGGACGTGATCAAGCCTGTCAATATAAGGGAAATCTTGATAAACAGAGATATCGGTATTAGTAGTGTGCACTGTATTCCTACATATCTACAGCTCCTACAAGGCTGTGTCCAACAACTGAATGATGTAGCCATCTGTTGAGTTGTTGTTGTTGGTCCAACATCAGCACTATATAGGCTATATTAAAGACAGGCCCCTAGACTGACGTCTGACAATTTTATGTGCTGCCACACACGAGACAGGGCGGGGATACCATGACATCTGCCTCAGCTGGCCACATTAAACTGACACCTACCCAACCAGTAGGGAGCGCAATCACCAGGGCTTGAATCCAGACCTTTTGCGTCGGAAGCGGATGTTCTACCCCAGGGCCACCACGCCCCCCGATGTAGCCATCTGATGAATGCCTCCATTTCTCTCTAAATACTATTATCTCATAATAATAAAAAAATTGAATAAAAACCAAGATACTCACCATTGTCACGAGGTTTCCAAACCAATTGTGCGAGAGCTCATGCGCTACGATGAGAGCCACGTAGTTCCTGGTCTTGGCCGACGAGTTGACGGGGTCCACTAACAGACACGACTCTCGGTACGTCACCAGACCCCAGTTCTCCATCGCCCCTGGCAACCAAGCAATATATTGTCACTGGGCTGCTCTTTTTGGATTAAGTCATTTTCGCTACTTTTGAGATAATCAATCAAAATTGTTTTATTTTTTCATTTCTGCTTTGTATTGAACACAAGTTTCTAATAAGATAAAGCAAAACCCCATTGGTGCCATTTTAATCTGAAAGTTTTGTTAGATCTCATTTTCACTGTTACAACACATATGCATAATTGTAGCAGTCATGATATGTGAGGCAACCAGGCTGAATAAGGCACAGATTGCATTTTGTACTTTTTGAGATGTTTAGAGTTTGTAAGAGGGTTGAAAAAAAAAAAACTATAATTTTTAGAACCAGAGATAGTTCTTTTTATTTGAAAATAGAAATATGCCAACATTGAGCAGTTTTTCTGTATTTAAGAGAGCTCTTGCTGAAAGCTTATATCAACAGCTTGTGCCTTATTCACTAGAGTTACCTCATAGAATATTCTTTTAAATTGTTTTTCTCACTGTCCCAACACTAGTTCAAAATTGACATCTCTAATTTCATCCCCTATTACATGGTCTATGCCAGTAGAATGTGACCAGCTGAGACAGGAGTCATGGTATCCCTGCACTGTCTCTGTGTGACAGCTTGTGTTATTGTAAGACATTAGTCTTAGTGGAGTCCATCCACATTAAAGCTTATTAAGTGGTGATATTGAACACTGAGCAACAAACAAACAAACAAACAAACCTATTGGAAACTCGGTGAGGGTAATGAGGTCCAGCTTTGGAAGACCGTAAGGCACGTTGAAGTACCACTCATAGTAAGGCAGGGATCTGGTCGCAACCTGCAAGACGAGTTCAAGTGGAGGAATGGATTCACATTTCACACTGCAGTCCAAAAGTTACTTAAGAAGAAGCATGTGTTCAGGTAAAGCAAACATACAGTGATACATGTGAGGCAACCAGGGTGAATCAGGTACACATTTCTGATATAAGTTTTGAGCTAGAGTCTTCTAAACATCGAAAAATCTACGATATGTGGATATTTTTTCATTTTAAAATGAATAGAATTATCTTCTGTTCTAGAAATGATAGAGTTATAATAAATATTTCAACTTCGTGCATTTGATTCTATGTAACACACTATAAATAACTCAAAAGGTCTAAATTCGGACTTCACCCTGTTTGATTCAGGGTTTTTGGAAATTGCAAAGAATCTCTCTAAGAATAGAATAAAAGTAAGGAGGGTAAGACAGGGAAAAGGGAAAAAATAGGTTTTGACAGCATAAGGAATTGACATGTGCACCAAAAAAAAACCTTTACAAATGGCTATATACAATGCAACTGCAGTGCAGGCAGAAATTCGTTACAGGAACAGGTAGAAAAACCTTTTTTTCTTAGGAGACAATATAAAAAAAAACATTCTGTTCACTGGTATAGATTTATCACCTTCGGGTGAGCTAGTTAGCTGATCTGATAGGCTAAGTAAGCTTTACAGTTTTTCTTCCCCAACCATTGTTTTCTTCCTGTCTATCTTTCACTTCTCTTATCCTTTTTTCCCTCCTCAGCTCTTCCCTCTTGTATATTTTTTTCTCTCAGTCTCATTTTAGCTTATCCTCTCTCTATCAGAGGCTTGCGTCTTAGGTTCTTTGACATTTTAGCAACAAAACTAGCTTTTCTTTAGGTGTTTTAAATCTAAGGCAGAGTTTTTCTCATGACTACCCCAAATTACACAGAATGGCCCTTTCTGTGCTCTGCCATCCAACCATTCTTCCCGGATTCTTTAACTTTTAAAAATAAATATTTTAGCGTATTTAAATTCTTTACACAGACATGAGAGAAAAAAAAGGGATGTGGGTGTTGTTGAGTTTTTGAGTTAATTTAACTCCAATATCAGCACTATATAGGCTATATTGTGGACGGACCCCAAGACTAATGTCTGACAATTTCATGTGCTGCCACACACGAGACAGGGCGGGCAGTTTTGAGGTTAGAGTTTCCACTCCCAAAGCAGGAGGTCCGGTTTCAAACCCCGCCCTTGAGATCGTGTTTTTCATTTGGGTAGGTGTCAGTGCAGCAATACGATCAACAAACTCCCTGGTATCCCACTCGGGGATCCCATCTGTTACATAGCCTTGAGACTGACATCGGATTTTCAAAACCAACTTTTATCTTTACATAAAAAAAAAAGGCTTCAGTAAAAAATGTAATGTGTCAAACCTCGAGCGCAAATTTGCCCCATTCTTTTTGTCCGAGCGGCGTGTAGACTCTGACAGGTGTTCCGTCGGGCGTCTTGTCCTCGACAAAGTCATATTCTCCGACCACAAACGCGGTCAGGTATGTGGACATGACGGGGGTCACGCCAAACGTCAGCTCTTTCAGGTCAGGGTCTGTCGGTGATGCCACTTCTTTCTCCACAGGCTGGTGTAAAAAAACAACATGATAGAGGAAAAATCAAGATGATGAAATATCTCCAGGCTGTCCAAACTAAAAGTACATGCAAAAAGGATCTTTTTTTTTCTAATTTTACTTAACAGGCACAAAAACTGAGAAGAATAATCTCTTATACTTCGTACCTCAAAACAAGATATTCTGTGAATTCCGTGCTTTTTCCTGACTACTACACAGTTATTACAAAACTATTGCAAACTCAACATTGTCAACAGGCATTAAGCCCACAAATGACATCCTATGCCACTTTGAGATCACTTATTAACGTTAACTGGGTATAAATGCATATAAATCACATACTAAAATCTGATGTCTACAATATTTTCTACTGCAAGTTCATAGACCACAAAGTATTAAATTAGGCCTTGAGGCATTATCCTTTGCATTAAAGAACATAAAAACAAAATGGAAATTAGTTTGAAATGCTAGCTAATCCATGGTGAAAAATGGCCTTTAAAAAAAAATATATTTCTTCCTTTTTTCCACTTTAAGTCGAAGTTTAATATTATCAGCTGGTTATTTCTTTTTAAATTTAACCTAAAACATTTCAACTTTCTCTGACAAATCTGGCCTCTTTACAATAACCTTCATAAACTTAAGGTTTCTACTTCAATAGGCTATGGGTTCAACTATTTAAACATTGAATTGATTGAATGCCACTTACACTGTAATTATAGACAATAGTTAGCATTGGAGGATGAGATTACTCAAAATATCAAGAAAACATGAGTCACAAGAGTTCTTATATCGCCATTGTGCTATGACTATGGCAAAAGTAGGACTCATGCCAAAATGCAAGTGATGTATTACTGTAAAGGTGAAAATGAGATTGATCTACCTAAACTGTCATATTACAAATGCCCCAATAGGTTTTCGTTTCATCTAATTAGAAAATTGTGTCCAACTTGAAGCAGAAATAAGAAATAAAAGTTTTTATTCACAATACCAAAAGTAGAGAAAAATGACTTAAGCTCAAATAGTAACACAGATACATTATACAATCCGTACTGAATTGCTGGTACAACCATGACCCTTACTTCTGATTCCTTAACGCTCTGACAAAGGACAAAACTTTTTTCTTTACTTACCATATTGGAAACAGCAACTCTATCCCTTGGCACTACCAGGGTGAACACAAACTTGGCCTTAATGGCTGGCTCATCCCAGCAAGGGTATGCCCTTCTTGCACCAGTTGCCTGTACAAGTAGAACATGTTGTACCAGTCAAAATCTTACAATCACAACAGAAACCCTAGTAAAATACCATTAATTTTAATATGGGCAGATGGTGGTCTATACAGCTAGTATAGCCAGTAAGTATAAAACTATCGCACCAAAAGATAAATGCTCTCCTCGTGCAGCAAAGCCAATATTTCACACCATTTGCCTGTATAGGTGGAACACAGGAAAGCCAATCTTTCACACCAGTTCCTGTATAGGTGGAACACAGGAAAGCCAACATTTCACACCAGTTGCCTGTATAAGTGGAACACAGGAAAGCGAATCTTTCACACCAGTTCCTGTATAAGTGGAACACAGGAAATGGGTACGCTCTCCTCACACAAGTCACCTGTACAGGTGGACAATGTGAAACCAGTTCATATTAACAACCAATATAAATGTCAATATGAATATTTGTTGCTTACTCTTGCACTGGTGGTCTGCACACTGCGAAAATTCGACAACAATAATTATTTTAAAGCCTTAAGATTGCAAAATTTTAAATAGCTGTTGCATACTTACAATTACAATTGGACTTTGAGATCTGAAAAGTTAGATGTCCTTTACAGAACAGGCCGGCTTACCTCAAAGTGAGTCCCTGCAGCGTATCTGACCTCCCCATCGGCTGTCTTGTATTTGTTTCGGTAGAACCCCCTCAGCTGATCGTTCAGAATGCCGGTAAACTCGAGGTGCAGGTTGTACTCTCCAGGCTGGCAATCATAAATAGCAAATTTTGGTTTTGCGAACTCTTAGTCCCTTTAAAAAAGGGAATGAGACGAAAATTTGTGGTGCTGAAATGGAATTCTACAGATGTCTATCAAGGATATGTTCATGTTGGAAAGAAAAAAGAACAGACAAAAGTATTTTGCAAAACTAAATGTGCTAATTTTTTTTTGAACACCATAAAATAAAAAATCTTAGCATTCTTTGGATATGCCTGTTAAGTAAACCGTGGCTAATGAAACATGTCACACAGAAAAATTGAATACATGAGCATTGAAGAAGAAGTCCTAAGCAGAATATATGGTCACGGTCAAGGCATGTCCAGCAAAAAAAATAGCAAAGAAACAGCATGGATTAAGAAATACAAGATATCTGGAAATTCAGAGTATTTATACAAATGATGCTGGATTGTTAGTGAGTGAGGGATTCACAATTTTACATTAACAATGAAAACTGCCAGTCGACTTACAGCATACAAGTAAAAACTCTGACTTCTATAAAATGTCTTTCAAATATTGCGGCATTCACTGTACTTCATTTTGAAAATCTTCCCAATAAATCTGTGATTTTACATATTATTATTAACTGAGCAACAGTCTCTCTCCTCTCTGCCTCCTTCTTCACATGATCTATTATAGTATAAATACACAATTTTGTTGAATGCCATGACCAGAACAGCAAAAATGAAGCTTTGCTCAACAAAGCTCAGTCCAGTTTTTTTGTTTTTTTTTTACAAAATACCATCATACTTTAGTGAAGATCTATATTGAAAAAACAAAAACTTGCATAATTTACCTTTATTACTTCTGGAAAAGAAAACTCAACCTTTTCGTCTTCAACAATGGTGCTGATTTCAGCGCTTTGAAGTTTACCTGTGTCTTTTCCTGTTAAAGTTGAAAAGAAACAAAGCTTAAAGTTGAATAAAACAAAACTTATAGAAAAGGCCCTTTGTACTAAAAAACTAACAGTTTCAGTACTAGGGCATTTAAGAGCGCAAAATAACAACAACAAAAAACAAATTTAACCAAATTTAAATTATATGAAGGTCTTGTAGTTGTATTATACTCGTAAATTAGTGAATAGCTAAAACATAAAAAAGAGAACTAATTAAGAAAAAAAATATAGTCTAGTGTCAACCAATAAGTAAAGATAGATTCTTAACTAACTTGATCGCTAGGAAATCATAGTAGTTAATATACTTTGACCTTACCTTCAAGCTTTGCCGTTTCCACCACAATTTCAAAAGCATTGAGAACAATCTTGTTGGTTGGATCCTTTACCTGAAACAAAAGATATATTTAAAACTAATTGAATATAATTATAATAATGTATACTTTAAAACATCTCGCAGTGATTGGAAAACTGTTGTTTATGATGCAAGGCTTTTGACACTCAGCATTCTCGTCACACAGCACAGCTGAGTATTAAGATCTTGAATCTAGTAAACTAAAGCTTACTAAATCATCTTTGCAACTTTGCATGAACAAAGAAGGGAAGACATTCAAAAAACTCAAATTGTTGTCAGAGTTAGGATTTTTTAAAGAATTTTTCATTTTAAACCAATGTTATCAAAAAAGTACTCTGTAAATATTTTCTATCTGAGTTTTTTAAATGGGTTTTATGCCTAGATGTTTGTGTCTTTATTGTTCTGTACTATTAGCCACACAATATTTTTTCTGCAGTTGTATTCTTCGTGCAGTCAGGTGTGGGATATTCATGATTTCCAATACTTATTGTAGTGCATATAGTAGGATATTATAATAGATAGATAAAAGTATTAAATTCTTTAATTTATTAAGCAGTAGATCTCGGTTTGGGCATGTACATATATATATATAATATATCACAGATTTCTATTAATAGCTCTAGATTGCTCAGAAAAATGGCGGCCCCTCTTCGCAGCATATCAGCACGCGAGTTCGCGATGCCTGTGGGTCGGAGGGGGTGGGCGGAAACAAAGGGGGGCAGGAACTACAGATTCTGAGTCAAGCGCATTAAATAAATAATAGGAAAATAATGACATCTTCTTCTTACTAATTCAGATCTCAGTCTTTTTAGCAACCCTGAATAATACTCTCCAGTGATTGTTTTCCCCATTTCCATGTAGTCAGTCATTATGATGCCCTCACAGTCCCAGAAACAAGACAGCATGACCTTGCAACTTGATTGTGTGACCTTTGCTTTCTTTGCGTGTCTTTTCCATTGCATAGACGCGTTTTTCGGCTCTGGATCGAATTGATAGATCCAAGTCTCATCCATGGTTACAATTTTCTGAAAGAACAAGTCGTCATTTGCTTCTAACCGAAGAAGATGTTTGCAACAATCTGCCCTCTCTTTCTTCTGATCAGCGGTCAATAACCTTGGTACCCATCGAGCTGAGACCTTGTTCAGATTGAGGTGATCATGAAGAATCTTTTCAACTGAACCTACGCTGATCCTGGTTTCACTTGCTAACTGTTTGACTGTTATTCGCCTGTCCTGCTTTACTAGTCCCTCCACAGTGGACACGTTTTTCTCAGTCACAACAGATGTTGGCCGGCCTTCGCGAGGTTCATCCATCACTGACAAAAAGCCAGATTTGAACTTTCTCACCCAATGAGTCACCGTACTGTAGTTAGGGCACTTTTCAGCATAAACTTCTACCATCTGTTGATGAATTTCCGTGGGGGTTTGTCCTTTTAAGTGAAGGAATTTGATGACAGAGCGATATTCAACGGCCTCCATGGCAGACAATTTGTAAACAACAAATGACAACTTCCTAGGGGTTGTTTTACTTGATGCGCTAAAAGGTGCAAAAAAAAAATTCCGATTTTCCCCAAATTTTGCATGCCGTGTTCAACATAGATGATCTAGCTACCCACAAAATTTCTTTACTCTAGTACAACTGCTTCAAGGTCAAGCTAAGGACATAATGAACACCCCTCGTAAATAATATGTTAATCAAAGAAAAATATAATATAGAAGAATAATAATATGAATGTCTTGCATTATAAATTAGTGAATAACTGAAACATAAAAAAGAGAACTAATTCAGAAAAAAAATATAGTCTAGTGTCAACCAATAAGCAAAGATAGATTCTTAACTAACTTGATCGCTAGGAAATCATAGTCGTTAATATACTTTGATCTTACCTTCAAGCTTTGCCGTTTCCACCACAATTTCAAAAGCATTGAGAACAATCTTGTTGGTTGGATCCTTTACCTGAAACAAAAGATATATTCAAAACTAATTGAATGTTATTTATAATATTTATACTTTCAAACATCTCGCAGTGATTGGAAAACTGTTGTTGATGCAAGGCCTTTGACACTCAGCATTCTCGTCATGCAGCACAGCTGAGCATTAAGATCTTGAATCTAGTAAACAAAAGCTTACTAAATCATCTTTGCAACTTTGCATGAACAAAGAAGGGAAGCCATTCAAAAAACTCAAATTGTCAGATTTAGGAATTTTTAAAGAATTTTTCGTTTTAAGTCAATGTTATCAAAAAGCACTCTGTAAATATTTTAATCTAACTGAGTTTTTTAAATGGGTTTTATGCCTAGATGTTTGTGTCTTTATTGTTCTGTACTGCTAGCCGCACACTATTTTGTCTGCAGTTGTATTCTTCGTACAGTCAGGTGTCGGATAGTCATGATTTCCAATACTTATTGTAGTACATATAGTTGGGTATAATAGATAGATAAAGGTATATAATTCTTTAATTTATTAAGCAGTAGATCTAGGTCTGGGCATACATATATACGTATATCACAGATTTCTATTTATAATACTAGAAAAAGCTTAGAAAAATGGCGGCCCCTTTTCACGGCATATTAGTGCACGAGCTCGCAGTGTCTGTGGGTCGGAGAGGGTGGGAAAGAAAGGGGGGCAGGAACTTCCGATTCTGAGTCAAGCCCAATAGATAAATAATAGGAATATAATGACACCGGTGCTCTCTGGGGAGTTTCATTAACCTTTAAATGGCGATTTTTATAAGTATTTTTATTATTATTATTATTACTAATTATTATTATTATTATTATTATTATTATTATTATTATATTATTAATATTGTTGTTGTTATTGCTATTATTATTATTGTTATTATTACTATTATTACCATTAATCCATGTTTTTTCCCATTTTTGAAGTGTATTAAGATCTTTTTGGAGTATATTTGCATCATTTGGATTAACAATTTCTCTGTAGAGAAGGCTATCATCTGCGAAGAGTCTGAGTGATGTTCCTTTTGCTAGGCCATTTGTTATGTCGTTTATATAGATTAGGAATAGTAGTGGTCCTAAGACCGTCCCTTGTGGGACCCCTGATAGTACGGGTTTTGGTGTTGATTTTACTCCTTCTAAGATTACTTCCTGTGTTCTACCTTTCAAGAATGATGAGAGCCGTTCGTGGATGTTACCGCCAATTCCATAAAATTTGAGTTTAAAGAGGAGGCTATCATGGTGAACTTTATCAAACGCTTTTGAGAAGTCGAGAAGAATGGCGTCTACTTGTCTATTCTTTTCTAATGTATTTATAAAGTCTCTACAGGTTGTTATTAGTTGTGTTTCACATGATCTCCCCTGCCTAAATCCGTGTTGGTTATCCCCTAGAATTTTATGATGGTCTAGATGGTCCATGATTGAGCTGTGTATTATGTGCTCTAGTATTTTACAGCTGATTGATGTTAGGGATACAGGTCTGTAATTTTCTGGGTTAGTCCTATCTCCTTTTTTTGAACAGAGGCATGATGTTCGCTATTTTCCATTCTTCAGGAATTTTACCCTGGTTAATTGATGCCTGGAATAAGATGGTGTACACTTCCGTGAGTTCTTCAGCACAAATTTTTAGAAGACGGCCTGGGATGTTATCAGGTCCTGTGGCTTTGTTGGCATTAATTGTTGATAGTAGCTTATACACCCTCTGGGGTTTTGGAGGGTTTGATGCCGTTCTTTAATATGCAGCTACGAATAGCATACATGCTTACTAGAAATCTGTGATCTAGATCGGTACCTATAGATATACATTGGATCTCTAGCTCTCACCTTTACAGAAATGTTTTCCCAGCCCCTAAAAGTGAGCTTCCTCAGATCAGGTTGCAATTTCACTTCATACAAAATGGGAGAGACATTGGTGGGAAGTCTGAGAAACGGTCTCTTTTCATTCGCCATGGTGCTGATTGGCCCTAGATTCTTTATATAGGCTATATATAATCTCGACTTTGTAAAACAAAATCTAGATCTAATGCTAATTAAAGTCAATCTTGTTGCTAGAGGTCCAGCCAGTGCTGTCGTTATAAATGTCAAGTCGTTAGTTATGCCTAGAGTGATACGGTGAAACTGATGCAGATACCGGTAAACTCCTGGAGAAATCTACTTTCACTATAATTCACTACGAAAGTGAAAATAAACATCCGCCTATGACATAAACAACCGAGTCAATATTGTGAGATATCGATAATTTTAAAATAATGCGATGTCTCCGAGACTATTATTCTGGTATCCTCGGCTAGATCCAATAGACCCTACATTATTATTATGTAGTTGTGTATCAACCTCCAAGGTGTCAAAGTTGATTTATATCTCCTGGAAGATTTGCACACAAAAAAATAACAATAATAATAAAAATAACATTAAAAATTAAAAACGCCTGATTCAAAGAAGTAGGGGCCTACCACTCATACACTGTTCAATTTCAAAACCAATGACATGAAAATATATTTCAAGTAGTAGAAATGTATTAATCTTCGTCAACGACTTTGTCATATATGCGTAAAAGCTAAGTAAACGATACTTATTTGTAATTTAAAGTTTGTTGTATGTTCTACAGGACAGTCAGTGATTTGCCATGAACCAAATGAGATAGAGTGAGAGTAGCCGAGAATGCGTCACGTTTTAAAGAACACTACAGTTAACTATTATAATCCGTATCAAATCCTACATAATGTAATCCATTATGAGATGTAGTATTCAGCATATATTCTGTAAATGTGCCCATTACAATTGTTTAGAAGTTTGTGGTGTCCTTAAATACTACTGCGTGCCATAGGGTGGGCATTTGGTCCATAGCAGATCACTGACCAATCTTTATAACATACAGCAAATTTCAAATTACAGTTAAGTCTCGTTTACTTAGCTATTATGCAGAACTAGATCAGTGATTGCTATTGGACCCAATGAGACTTCCTAGCACGAATAATCACCTGGCTGGCATCATTAATATAAGTACAATTGTGATTATCTCTATAGAAGCCATGTAAGTAAAGCATTCTTGCATCTTTCAACAAAACCGTAACAATAAATATTCTATCACATTGAACAACACAACAACAACAACAACAACAACAAAACAACAACAACAACAACAACAACAACAACAACAACAACAACAACAACAACAACAAAACAACCTGCTACGAATCCGTTTCAACTACTTTTTATCTGAATTCTTTAAATTAGAACATCAGATCTTTCTTTTGGAGTTCGAATGTATGAACATCCTCAAAATTGAGAAATTAATTTAATAACATTGATGACCATTGCGTAGCCTACAAACAGAGCCGCCAACACAACATTTAAACAATCTTTTTCTTTTTTTTTTTTTTTGCTCTTCCCTAACATATTTCTCAAAATAACAATGAGTTTAAAAGTAGGATCGCTTCTGTTTAGCATTTTTAACTATTTGTCATCTGTACAAAAGCAATGCATGCTTTTAACAAAATATGTCTAACGAAAATATTGGTTTAAATACTATTATATTTTTGTCTAGTGCTCCCACCGTACCTGCTGCATAAAAAACAACAAATAACCAAAAAAAAAAAAAAAAAGCAACAACAAACAAAGAAACAAAGACAAAACAAAGATTGAAACATAACTCACGAATATAATTTTAATTTTGTTGAAATTCGGCTTTACAATAATGACCTCTACGGTTAATATCAGCGGATGTGTATTTTGCCTTTTGTACATAATTATTTGGCTTTGAAATTAGACATACGCGAATAACATTTTAAAGGTAAAACCTATGAAGCTCGAATTCATTGAAAGCATCATTAATTTGCCAGTTCTTCTGCACGGGATATTTATTTTGTAAAATACCTGGTACATGTAATATTTATACAGTCATGTACTTGTAACTTTTCAAGTTATGTAAGTCGAAAATGTGAAATAATGTCATCTTATTTTATCTACATTAATTTTAAAGACATAAAAACAACCTCTTCAGGTGCAGTTGATCCTGTGCTCGACATACCGTTGGGGAACCAAACGGGGACCCTTACGGGTGTGCTGGCAATAAACCGAAGGCCTTCTTGGTTCGTATAACTTGAGCAACGTTGATGGGACACTACCTTCTTCCTCGTCGCCACTATCAACATCTGATTTCCGGTAAGATGGCCGCCATTATGACCGTGATGCTGTAGAAAAGAAACTAGACCAACAACAAGAACAGCCCCATAGTTAAAAGGTAAGCCCTAACGTTTAAGCATCGCCCCCTAATACAAAGCACTGCCTCAGTCTAACATTTTAAATATACAGATCGAATCTAGGTCTGAATACACAGCCGAAGGAAACTGACGCAAGTTGTACAATGTTGATCTCCCAACCTGGAGATCCACAATTCAAAGTCCACGATCGGAGAAAATAAAAATAAAAATTTATTTGTCCAATTTTGTCCTCTTTTGGTTGGGTCAGTATAATTATTTATAATATCACCCGCTGTGGAGGAAATCCTGAATTCCCTCTCTCTCTCTCTCTCTCTCTCTCTCTCTCTCTCTCTCTCTCTCTCTCTCTCTCTCTCTCTCTCTCTCTCTCTCTCTCATTTTTGAATATAATGGCTGTCATGCAAGCAAGTAGAGCAGGAACTGCCCTGGTAAGAAGTATAGATCTTGAGTAGTCTATTCAGGTAGTAAATTTCTCGAGCCCTGAAATAATAAATATAACCAAAGTATGATTCTAAATGTAATTTAATATCCAAGTATGGTATGTAAGATCTATTACTAATACTTGACTTGTTTGCAGCAACAACTTCAGGCAGCACATGTGTAAAACTATCATGATCGCAAAGCTGATATGAGTAATGATCTATGTATTTTATTTTGAACAATAAAGTTTTAGAATGATGGATTTTTTTTTATCAATTAACAAAGACAATGGTAAAATTATATAAATGTCAATAATCAAGTTGCTCTAAAAATATATTTTAATGGATAAATTACCACAATGTAATTGAAGGAGGTTCAGTACCACAGTGTTTTTACAAACTTAGTCACCAAACAGGCTGGCATGATGATTAATCATGGACATGATTATTCTCCTTGTTGTCATTTGTGTTTGTAAATACAATCGCCATCATTGTCATCATTTCCCTTTATCATTGTATCATCATCACAGTCATCATCTTTAACATCATCATCATAATCATCATTATTCATTATAATAAATATTCCTCTATTATCATCATCATCAGCATCATCATCCATATTAGTACTGACATCACCCTTGATTCTTATATAGGTATAATTCTCTCTCTTTCTGTCTTTCTCTCTCTGGTCTCTGTCTTTCTCTCTCTCTCTCTCCTCTCTCTTCTCTCTCTCTCTCTCTCTCTCTCTCTCTGTCTCTCTCTCTCTCTCTCTCTCTCTCTCTCTCTCTCTCTCTCTCTCTCTCTCTCTCTCTCTCCATCTCTACCTTTGTTGTCAAATCCAGTTCTTTAGCTGTGAACTAATGTAGCCAAGCACTTTAATCGAAAATCCTTTGGCATCTTTAAGCTATCTCACTTTTAATAGTAGTGACATTAATTCACACGCTTAGCTTACATGTTATACAATGTATATTATTTAACTTTCTACCACATGTTTCTAAGATAACTTCTTTGAGTCAGTTTGCTTTTGATCTGTACGAAGAATCAGTCACAGTAAGAATGGACGTGAAGCAGCAACCAGTTTAGAACTTTTTTACATTGCAGTTTTATGAAACCCTTTCATAGCTCCTATTGTTGTTGGTTTTTTTTTGCAGGGGCAACTTATTTTTTTAAGCTTTACAATGAGGCATTCATGAAGTTCAAGGTTACCATTTCATTTTTTTTTTTAGCTTAACAATACATGGAGTCCTGTTTTTAGTTTACCATTATTGTTTTTAACTTTTTTTTTCCACTTTTCTAGAACTTTACAATACTGCCCACTTATTGTTTCAAAAAAAAAAAACAACAAAAAAACAACAGCATATGAGGCAAGATCAAAAGGTGACCATGCATTATGAATTTTTTTAAAGTGTCTTTAAATTGAAAATTTCTGTGTGTGAATGGTGGAAAAATAAATAAGGCTTCATGTTTTGGAATAAAAAAAAATGCAGAATACCCAATATACAGATAAATACAGAATATCCACTCCATGCATGTCAAATCAATTTGAAGTTTATATTATTGACATAGATCTACATATACACAGATTTTGGAAAGACACTTAAAAGATTAATTAATAGGCATCGTATGGTGTCACCCGTTATAAGCAACACAGTGACTATAGCAAAGTTTTCCTGAATTTCGATAGAGTTGTGTAAAACATTCACCGCATACTTATAAAGGATTCGTTTTATCAACCAGAGCAAGTTTAAGACCCTTTAAAATTGAAATTACGCCATAACAGTGTTGCTTATAACAAATTCCTAGTGACACCATAAGGGCAAAAATGTTATCATAACCACAAGAAAGTTAATATGAGATGTACACCAAACTGACCATCCAAATAACCTGACGTCATTATTATTTTAACCATTCAGAGATCAGGGTCTTCTTTGCTTACACTTCATAGACTGTAAAGCATGAGATATTGTCACCAGTAAACATGTTTTCAGTTATAATTATGCAATAATACATCCACCCTCTGTCGCCAACAAACATTCATTTTGATAAACAGCTAAACTATGTCTTCACTGTATAGTACCCAGTTAGAGGACTAAGGTGCTGTTAAAATTTAAACAGAGTCCTAGTTTACCACTTTGATTTTGTTTTTGTTCTTGTTTTTAGACTGGTTAAATTCGTTCTGGGACATCGTTCAATGTGCATAATAATTGTCCCCTAAATTTAAAAATTATTTTCAATTATTTTTAATTTATTCCTAGCAATGTAAAATAATAAGTTGTTTTTCTGTGATTACACCTTATAAACAGTTTTTGAGGTCAACGTTTAAATTGGCCGGGTTGTTGCAGAGATAATGCGTGTTATCAGCGAAACTAATGTGGTGCTAGTCGAGTGGCAGCATAATGCTAAAGCCTGTGCAACACAAGGAGGTGTTTTTCAGGTTATACGAGGTATTAGTATATTACCAGAGACGATGAAATAGTGAGAGGTTTCACGGGGAGAACTTTGCGTATACGGGTTAGGATAGTTATAGCGTTTCCTTCCTTCTTTAAACCCTAATAAAAAAAACTCAACATTACTCAACCGCCTTAAGTTCAAGAAAGAAATAGAGTGAGCACGCGTCACGCTAGCTCCCCGTATCAATAACATTGTGAGCTCTTTTTGTGAGACGTCTCGATAAAATCTATTGTCTCTGGTATTACCCTCAGGACCATTTTTTGTCTGCATGCGAGTGTTTGTGTGTATGTGTGCTATTTTTGCTCTGGGCCTAGACGGCGATTCTTGTCCACGTTTGTTATGGGAAATCACGTGGCATGCCGATGCCGGGAACATTGCACTTTGAACATACCTTGGGTAGAAAGACCAAAAAGCTTGACCCGTTTTTTGTTTTGTTTTTGTTTTTGTTGTTTTTTTTTGTACATTAAAAGGGCTCGATCCGTTTTGCTCGCATTAAACCGCGGCTTCCAAAAATGAAAAGGCAGGTTTAGCGAAATAAACAAACTTTTTGCACAACCAAAGTGAGCTATATGATTAAGATATTAGGCACAATTAGGCTGTAAAAAAAATACTCTCTGAGTATCATTCTGTCTTTACTTGGACACAACTTTAAAAGAAGTAGACCACTGTTTCCCTTGTTATGCAAAAATGTGTTTACTTGAGGCAATTCGATGACATTGTCTGTTCGTTTGTTTGTTTGTCTTTTTTTTTAAAGCCTCGCTGCATATCCAACGTAACTACCCAGTATCGCATATTTTGTACATGTACTTGGAAACATCTGTACCTGTACTTGACAACAATATTGTACATTTCAAGATCCTTGTATTGATAACTTTGGAATGTGCAAATGTGCTAAGAAGTTGAATGCTATATGGGAAATTTTCTTCTCTTTTTGTACGTAAAGGGGCATTTAAAATGTAATGGCAAATAATTATATTAACATGATAACACCAAGGAGCAAAAGGTGTTACGTTCAAATGTAATTGTTATTTTTTTTTTACTGATTTCTATCCTGTCCTTAGGTTAGATCGAGAACTACTTAAACGGGATACATTGCTTCTTTTACGAGGGCAGGCTGATAAATAAGGGCCGTTTTTGAATAACTTTTTTATTTGAAGGACTACAGAAGCAAGTTACACATCAAATGAAAGCTTAGAGTCTCTCCTATCTGATGAACTATCATTTTTCAACATAGTCACCATCGCGTTCAATACAGAGGCGCCAGCGTTGTACATGTTTTCGCATTCCGTCGGCGAAGAATTCTGGTGTCTGGGATCGGCACTAATAGCGAACATTCGCCTCAACTTCTGCATCGGTTTCATAGTGATTTCCTTTGAGATGTTTCTTCAGCAAAGGAAATAAGAAAAAGTCAGACGGGGCCAAATCAGGATTGTATGTCGGATGTGGTATGGTAGGAAGTTCCAACTGCTGTAAAGCGCACTGGGTTTGGCGACTGGTGTGTGGCCGAGCATTATCGTGCTGGATGACAACGTCTTTGACTTTGTCCTGTCGAACCCGTCTTAGCACCAACAGAAGGTAGACGAAATGATTGTTGCTAATAGAAGAGTGAAACAAATAGACATTGCAAATGCGCTTGACATTTCAAAAGAACGAGTTCATCACATTATCACAGTCCACCTTGGTTACAGGAAAGTCTCGGCAAGATGTGTACCGAGACAGCTCACTGTGGAAATGAAGGCACTGAGGAAAACGATCTGTACACAACTGTTGGAAAGATTCACTCATGACGGCGAGCGTTTTCTGCGGAGCATCATCACTGGTGACGAGTCTTGGGTGCATCACTATGACCCAGAGAGCAAGATGCAGTCTATGCAGTACCGACACAAGAACTCTCCAGCCCCGAAGAAGTTCAAAGTCGTCGCATCAGCTCGAAAGGTTTTGCTGACATTATTCTGGGACATGGAAGGTATCGTCCATATTGAGTTTTTGGAGCAAGGCACAACAATAAATTCAGAGAGATATGTGTCAACTCTGCGTGCATTGATGAGCCGACTCAGACGGTTTCGACAGGACAAAGTCAAAGACGTTGTCATCCAGCACGATAATGCTCGGCCACACACCAGTCGCCAAACCCAGTGCGCTTTACAGCAGTTGGAACTTCCTACCATACCACATCCGACATACAGTCCTGATTTTGGCCCCGTCTGACTTTTTCTTATTTCCTTTGCTGAAGAAACATCTCAAAGGAAATCACTATGAAACCGATGCAGAAGTTGAGGCGGATGTTCGCTCTTGGTGCCGATCCCAGACACCAGAATTCTTCGCCGACGGCATGCGAAAACTTGTACAACGCTGGCGCCTCTGTATTGAACGCTATGGTGACTATGTTGAAAAATGATAGTTCATCAGATAGGGGAGACTCTAAGCTTTCATTTGATGTGTAATTTGCTTCTGTAGTCCTTCAAATAAAAAAGTTATTAAAAAACGGCCCTTATTTATCAGCCTGCCCTCGTACATATATACATATATTTTTGAATGTTTTGGTGTTAGTTTTCGTTGTTTTGTTTGTTTTGTTTTATGCATGAATTAAAACACATAGTAGTCAAAACCCATGTTTTAGAGTTAGAGCTCCTGGCTCGGTCTCTTTGTCGATTGTTTATCGTCCACCTCAACCGTCAGGCTTTGACCTTAGTCGGTAGTTTCCACACGTTCAGTTTTACATTTTGTTCAGTTCTCTTGAACCCGATCACAGGTTATGTCACCGAGCTGTGAAAAAAACGTAAGCGTTACGTGATCCCAATTATGTCACCGGGTTATATTGTGACAGATAGTGAAAGGTATGTCATGCGATTTCACGTACCAGTACCGTTAGTAGTTTTATAGTTTTATACCAGGCATTCTTGCACGGAGCAAAGTTCAGTTAGACCGGTCGGTTCATGACATAACAGTGAAAAAATGTTGGGAGTTTACAAATCCAGTGTCTGTGGTTGTTGTAAGTTATGTTTTATGCCCTCTACGTTTTCCTGTTCGAATCTTAGGTTGTTTATGTTCCCCCCTTAATAATCTTGCGCCCTCCTAGTTGTCTACATTTCCCCCCTCCACCCCACCCCTCTAGAATCTTACGCCTTCTATGCTTTTCCTTTAAAAATATTACGCTATTAACGCTTTCCTGAAGTATCTCGTTGTACAGAGACAGCAGCTTTGGATGAACGAAAAAAAATCCTTTACCAGGCATTCTTGTACGGAGCAAAGTTCAGTTAGACCGGTCGGTTCATGACATAACAGTGAAAAAATGTTGGGAGTTTACAAATCCAGTGTCTGCGGTTGTTGGAAGTTGTTTTATGCCCTCTATGTTTTCCTATTAGAATATTAGGCCGTCTATATTTTCCCCTAACAATCTTGCGCCCTCCTCGTTGTCCCCTGAAGATTTTGCCCCCTCTACACCTTCCCCCTCCACCTCACCTCTTTTGAATCTTATGCCCTCTATGTTTTCCCTTTAAAAATATTACGCTATTAACGCTTTCCTAAAGTATCTAGTAATACAGAGACAGCAGCTTTGGATGAACGAAAAAAATTCATTCATCAGATCTAGCCGGAATTCGGTGCCACCATCAGGTGTCCAGTCAGGGTTTAAAGCCGTAACCTCCATATTTTAGTGCAACGCTCTACTTACTGAACAAGCTGCCAACGCTGACCTATAGGTTTCTGGAGAATAAATTAAGTATCGCCATGTGTTCGTGTCCAGAGTCAGGGTTTAAGCCGTACCTCCATATTTTAGTGCAACGCTCTACTTACTGAACAAGCTGCCAACGCTGACCTATAGGTTTCTGGAGAATAAATTAAGTACCGCCATGTGTTCGTGTCAGAGTCTGGGATTTAGTACCGTCATAAGTTTGTGTCAGAGTCTGGGATTTAGTACCGTCATGTGTTTGTGTCAGAGTCTGGGATTTAGTACCGCCATGTGTTCGTGTCTAAGTCTGGGATTTAGTACCACCATGTGTGCGTGTCAAAGTCTGATATTTTGTACCGTCATGTGTTCTAGTCAATGTATTGAATATACTTCCGTTTTGTGTCTGGCATTTAGTACCATCATATGTTCATGCAAAGTCCCGCATTTAGTACCATCATAATTATGTTCGTGTCGGAGACTTGGAATTAGTACCATCATGTGTTCGTGTCAAAGTCTGACATTTAGAACCACCATGTGTTCGTGTCAAAGTTTGGGATTTAGTACCGTCATGTGTTCTAATCAATGTATTGCATTTACTTCCGTTTTGTGTCTGGCATTTAGTACCATCATGTGTTCGTGTCGGAGACTTGGATTTAGTACCATCATGTGTTCGTGTCAAAGTCTGACATTTAGAACCACTGTGTGTTCGTGTCGGAGACTTGGATTTAGTACCGTCATGTGTTCGTGTCTAAGTCTGGGATTTAGTACCACCATGTGTGCGTGTCGGAGACTTGGATTTAGTACGTTCATGTGTTCGTGTCGGAGACTTGTATTTAGTACGGCCATGTGTGCACATATCCAGAGAGCTCACAAAGTGCACATAGTTTTAATTTGATCATGTCTGTTATCAAGTGGTTTAGATAGATTATCATCGCCTGATTCAACCAAACTGCATGGAAATGTGGACACACCTTCCTCACTCTTCGCTGGCTGTTTTTCTTCAGATTGTATAAACCTAGGGCAATGTGAAGTGTTTTTGTCTGTATGAATGAATCAGAATGTTTCTGTCGCATCAAGGGACTGATAAGTGCGTTACCATCCTAAAAATTGTTGATGATTATTCAAGGTTTAACATAATGTTGCATCCTTACTAATACTACCTCTACAATAAGCGAGATGGACTTCAGTTGTGACCTGCTGAGACAGGAATCCATGTCGCTCGGGTTTTGTCTTGTGTGTGGCAGAATGCAAAATTGTCTGACGTCAGCTCTTGGGGCCCGTCCACGATATAGCTTATATGTTGTGCTGATGGTGGACGTGAAGCAACTAAGCGCACAAAGCTGGACTTAAGTGGCAGAGAATTGGGCTTCTTTTTAGAAAGTTCCGGGTTCGAATGCACGATCGGACGAATCCCTTTGTCGGATATCTCCGCAATATCCCCGCCTGCCAACGCATACACATTTTCATATATTAGTCTTAGAACGCGTCTACATTATGACCTAGTTGGCCTTAGGGTGTTAATTAAGAAACCAACAAACAAAGACTCGTTGATATCAGTTGAAGCCTATCAGTGCACTATTAGTGGCATGCTGGGCTTGCTTAGAACAGCAGACAATCTCAGCCCATTACAGGCTTTACGGTCCATTCGACGATAACGGATAGCCTTAGGAATGGGTTTTTCTAAGCGCTCATTTGCTCCGTAAGTTTAGAATAGAACTAAGATTGGATGTCGGTACAGTTTCGTTTTCGCTATGGGCCCCATAATCGCAAGGCCTCCCTTTGTCCGATGTGCCACGATATAATATTATAGCGTTGTATAACATTCTCATGTCAAGGGCCGGGCATCTCTCCAAGTCCGAGCAACAAGATAACTGATCATTCACTGTCATCAGTGACCAAATGCTGCGACCCTTTTCGTCACTAAATGTTTAGAATTTATCAGATATGTTCGCATCTGCAAAACAACAGGAAATAACCGATCTTCGTATACATCTTTTCATGAAGTAATACCATCTGAATGTGTCCCGGTATAGAATCCCCCAAGAAGACATCATTATTATCTCGAGCACAATGCCCTAATGCCTTGCCGGTTCTTTACAAGTGTTGTCTCTGATATGTCATACAATATCGAATGTAGTGTCTGATTGTTCATTAACATTTTGCATTTTTAGTTACGTCCGCTCCTGTGTGGCTGTGGTCAGCCGAGAAGTGTTACGCGAGTGTTTTCCCACCTGGAGCACAATGTCCTTTTGTCTTGGCGATTGTTCTCAAGTGTTGTCTCTGATATGTCATGCAATATCGAATGCATTGTCGTAGTGTTTATGAAGATTTTGCATTTTTAGTTAAATCCGCTCCTGTGTGGCTGTGGCCAGCCGAGAAATGTTACCTGACTCCGTTAACACCTGGAACACAATGTCCTATTGTCTTGGCGATTGTTCTCAAGTGTTGTCTGTTATATGTCAAACGATAAAATTATTGAATGTAATGTCTTGTTCAATAAGAGTTTGCATTCTCACCTCCTCTTCATTATATTACTTTATTAGTCAGTCGGGAAGTGTTACCTGAGTGCGGGGATGCAAGCAGCAACCGTTCCCACCTGGGGCGCACAATTCTACTGTATTATTCATAACAATCACCGCCTCAGATATATCATAAGACATTGAATGTATTGTCTTGTTCAATGAATGTATTGTCTTGTTCAATGAATGTATTGTCTTGTTCAATGAATGTATTGTCTTGTTCAATGAATGTATTGTCTTGTTTAATAAGATTTTTGCACTCCTAAGATGTGGCTAAGTGGTCTACAAAAAGGTTGAGAACAATTCACAGATAATCGAATTTCTTTGTTGTCGTTTTTTCTTCTTTTCTTATCGGTACAATGTCAAGGCCGGGTTGTAGCTCCTTGGGAAGACATATTGTTTTCACCATGCATATTATTTTGGTCAAGTACTTTCTGATTAAGTCCTGGTTATTTTCTTTAGTGCACCTTTTTAGGGCTCACGTTTTTAGTTGTGCGAATGAAGCTCCGATGTGAAAATGGCCCGTTATGAGTGTACTTTGTGAGATAGAATCGTCGACATGCAGATATTGGAGTTTCATCATCGAACTGCCTTGACACTTGAACAAAACATGGTTTATTCGTGTACCACAATTTGTCTTTTTCTCTTAATCTTATCAGTTGTTGTTTTTTCCTTTTGGGGGTGGAACCTTAAAGCTGTGAGTGCCCTGAATCGGATGTTTAGTAAAAAAAAATGCTACTATATACGCAGTAGCTAATAAAACTTGTCACATTTGGATGAGATTCGATCTTCGAAATATCTTCAAAAACCCACATGGCACACAGGTACACCCACACTCTCTCGTCCGCGATATGGCCTAGTCGCTGGCGTCCGACTTTTAGAAACCAACCTTTTACCTTCACCCCTTGAGATCGTTATCCTGATACATTTACTTTCATATCAACATCTTTGTTTGTAAAAACAAAGTATGGGGTTAGTGAACCAGGGTAACCTGATTGAGCTATTTTGCGGCTCTCTACATGTTTAAGACGTCACTGTGAGCCGCTGTGTGTTAGTGGGGCAGGGCCTGGGTCACTAGGGTAGGGTCAGGGTGTCCACTCCACTGACCAGCCCAGATAGCCAGTGGGTTAGTCAGTCACTGCGTTAGTCTGAGTCATCCTTTAAACAATTCAAATCACAGAGCTGTTTTATTTTGAATTATTGCCCGAATATCAAAATATAGATCTCTCTCTAGATCAACAGCAGAAAGAAATGCTATTTTCTCACACTTAACATGCTTTGGATAGACTAAATAAAAATATCGATTTTTTTTAAAGTCTTGTTTGATAGCTTTTTTGTTGTTTTTATTTGTTTGCTTTTTTTCTTTTGGGTATGTGAGTTAAAATTCTAAATGTCTTCAAGTTCTGAAAATACATTCTACAATACAGTTACTATCAATTGTTACTGTTTAGGGATGTGAATTCTCATCCTTTAGGATAAGATCCCCCTTTTTTTAATCTAGTTCCTCCTTAATTCGTCTATTTTCTCCTTTTTTATATGTTTCAAAACATGTTTTCCTCCTTTTTGTAATAAGGTACATAGGTAACAGCCTATTTTGTGTTGGGGCATTCTCAGCTCTGCTGTTAGGTGAGATCCCATCTCTGAAATAATAATCTGTAAAAACGTACATGACATACATATACACCAACATCCATCACCCGCTATTTAGCCGAGTTGCTGGCGCCCGACTTTAAGAAACCAACCTTTTACCTACACCCCTTGAGAATCGTATCCTGGTAGTTTAAGTTTTGTACATGTATCAACGTCTTTGTTTATTTAACCATGGAACGAGGTCGAGGATTCAGATAGCCTCGGACGAGTTTCAGGGAACCAGGATAGATAAACGGATAGATCTGTTTCGCGCTTCTTTACGTGTTAAAAGTTTTAAGTCACTGTAATACATGTACTAAGACTGTGGGTCAGTGGGGCAGGGCCTGGGTCACTGGGGTAGAACTAGGACGCTCGTTCCACTGACCAGTCCAGATGGCCAGTAGAGGCGTGGGTCTGTCAGGCACTGTGTCAGTCACTACGTCATGTCATGTTGTCATGTCAGTTTGACTACGTCGGTATATGCTATGACCCACACGTTTTGCATTACTCAAACTTTCACCCTCCAATCAGATTTTAATGTGCAGATGTTGATCTTTATAGTGGCGTTTAATGTTTCATATCTTGTTTTTTTTTTTTGTTTTGTTAGTTTCGTTGTTTTTTGCATTTCTCACATATTCTTCCTTCAAGTTCAATCAGATTTTGATGTGCACATATTGCTCTCTTTAGTGGTGTTTTCTACTTTATGTTTGCTGCTTTTGTTCCTAGCTATTTTCCGTCTTTCTTCGTGTCTCTATCTTCCCCATTCTGTCTGCGTTGTACTTCCCATTTCATTGACCAGATCCCTGATCTCTGAGAGAGAGAGAGAGAGAGAGAGAGAGAGAGAGAGAGAGAGAGAGAGACCTCATGTGGGATCCCATGCGTCGAGAGTAAGAAACCAACCTTACCTCTATCTTTTTTCTTCATCTTTTGGATGATTTCACACCAAACGATGCGGTCTCATTTTTCAGTAACTAATGTAACGACCTCACTGACTGAAAACATGACAGAGAACTACTGACTAGACTTTTAATATACTATGCAAAATGTTGACTTTGTGTGGTGCATAAAAAACCCGATGATTCGGGGGCCGAATTGGCGCAAGTGGAAGAATCTTGGTCTTCCATTTGGGTGGTCACTGCTTAGAAACCAAACACCGGGCAAATTTATTCACTGGTTTGGTCGGTGTCATTGTAACTTGACAGACTAAGACAACAGCGCAGACTTTCCCGTACTGCCTCTGTGTGGCAGTAGGTACAAATTGTCAGACCTCAGTATCGGAACCCGCCCACGATATGTAGCCCATATATTGAAGTTGGACATTAACAAAACAAACAAGAAAACAAACAAGCTTGATGAATGAGGGCACGGCTCGGGATAGCAGGTCAATGATTCACCTAACATCTGGTCATTGAGAAAATGTATAACCGACTTGATAACGCGCCATTGGTTATCGTCCCCTGGTCTGGATTCAGCGCAGGGTGGCCCCATTGTGCTGTGTGATATCTGCGCCATTGTAACTGTAACTCACTAGAATCCTTGCGAGTGTGGGGCCCATAGAAAAAGCGAGGACGATAGATAGGTAAGGGCATCTGTACCAATACGAATCGTCTCTCATAACTGTTTTGTATTATCTCTATTGAAAATTAGGAGAAGGAACAGAGCAGTTCTAGAGCAACGCAAAATTATAGCTCTATTTTTATCTTACTAACCAATGAGCTATCAGAAAACAATATGTCTATGGACGTAACTGCGTCATCAGATGTCGGCTTCTGAATCGCAAAGCATGTACCAATTGACAAATCTGACATGGTATGGTGTAGTGTATAGTAATGCGTATCACTATCAGATCTCCGTGGTTGTTTCTGGCTTATTGGCTCATCACAGTGGTATGGCGGTATCGTGGGCTGGTAACCAACCAGTATATAATATCTGAGCCTCTTGGACTGGCTAGACCCAGACCTAGAGCATATCAGACAACAGTTCTCACAGAGATATATAGCAAACAGTCTTGCCCAAACCTAGTGTAAACATCTTATTGTTTAGGTGCAACTGAGTTGCTGGAATCGCTGGAATGAAGTTGATTCTGTCATTACAGTTCATGTAATAATTCATTCTTGAGGCAGTGGATTTAGACACAGTTTTGCAGGTTTAGTTTAAAAACACCAGTCGTAAGTGTTTGTAGGCTGTTTTTCAACTTCTTCAAGTTCTTGTGAGCTATAGATCTAGGGACTTCGGATTTGTATGCAGAGACATACGTACTAAGATATTTAGACTTTTGGACTATCTTAATACATTGGTTGACGCCGTTCACAACTTCATAAAGCCTTTAATCTTTAAAATTTAAATACTATAAATCTACCTGTTTTGTATGATTAGCTTTCCAGTTTAATTTGTAAAAAAAAACGTGTGCATTAAAGAAAAGAAAAGAAATTGTTTTGTCAATCAGCTAGATTTTTCGTCTGGAATCATATACTTGTATGATTGTGTATCGCTATCAGTATTTGCATTATGTTTCTTAGCAACCACGCTTGACACGATAGAAGGACTAGTTAAAATTGAAATAGCGTGTAGTTACGCACACGTATTTTAAGGGAGGGTTAATGTAACAAATTTAACCGTGCGCACTAAACTTATAATTCATTGTTTTCACATCTTGTCCCTTTAAAAAATACTTATACAATGTTTGTGAAATGATTACCAATAAACTGTGAGGGGAATATAGACAAAAAAAAATGCAGACTTAAACCATGTACATGGATACACCTTCTACCACGAACATCTGTTTAACCTGTTTAAAAAACCTCACGCGTTTGCCCCCGTCAAATATTTCAGGACTTGGTCCGTAAATTTGTATATTAAGATGTGTTGTGGTACAATGTATTGGTGTGAGTGAATAATTTATGCCGCTTCCACTAAGCTATGAACAGCGCGGTAAGGTCCGTCTTTTTTATCGGGTTATCATTTTCATTTAACTATGTTTAATCGATTCCTAACAGTGAAAACGACATTCAGACGAGCAGATAAACACACATGTCATGTAGTTGTGTTTTACCTACTGTTGTCTTTGATAAATTTATTTATAAAAAATATCTCCGCGCTTTCAAAGCACCCCAAGTCCGTGCATATATCGGTGATTGCAGTTTCCACCCATGAACGTTGCTCATCAGTTCTGATCACTAAGTCTTGATACATCAAATGATGTGACGTGTGGACAGCTTGAAATCACGACGGAACTTTTGCACCAGACAGCTTATCTTGAGAAATTCACCAAAAAATCCCTCAAAACAACGCAATTCAGACACTGGAAATTTTGGACCCCTCTGCAGAGTCACCTATAGACATAGGTGACTCTGTCTTTCGTGGAATTCAGACACTTGGAATTTCGGGTCACCCTTGAAGTCTCCCAGACTTATTTGACTCCCTCTTTCGGATAGTACTTAAATCCTCTCACTGTGTCGAACATTCGCCGTACATATTTTAGAGGATTTCACCTGCAGCGGACTAGTCCACCACCACCACTACCACCACCACCACCACCAACGCGTTCTGCACAGTTGCTGCGCCTTTGCGCATGCCCAGTCTAACAGAAGCCGCCATGATGGCCCAGTTGGAGAGTCCCCTGATGGGCGTGGTGGCCGTGTTGGGGCACCTGCTCACCCTGAGCCTCAACAGGATACGCAAGGACGTGCTGGCGTGCAGGACCAAGACGTGCTGTCGCCGCCAGGTCCGCTGTAACAGCGCCATACGCCTGTGCTACAGTAAGTGTCTGCTACAGTCAATGTTGGCCCTTCTCGGGGTAAAGTGTAGGATTTCAGAATCCCGCTCTAATACAGTAAATAGTGGGCCTTCTGGTAAAGTATAGAGTTCAGAATCCACATCTAATGCAGTAAATATTTTGCCTTATATAGCCGTTACCGTGCTGACGTGCCGTAAAAACAACTCACTCATTCACTCACTCTGGTAAAGTATAGGATTTCAGAATCCATCTCTTATACAGTAAATAGTGGGCCTTCTGGTACTGTATATGATTTCCTAATCCACCTCTAATGCAGTAAATACTATATAGTGATCCTTCTGGTAAAGTATAGGATTTCAGAATCCACCTCTAACACTGTAAATAGTGAGCCTTCTGGTAATATATATGATCTAACAGTCTTTTGAAGAGTATATATTATGCCTTTTGGTGAAGTATAGGGTGTCCGAATCCACCTCTAAAACAGTAAATAGTGAGCCTTCTGGTAAAGTATAGAAGTTCAGAAAACACCTCTTTTAGTTTTACAGTAAATATTGGGCCTTTTGGTAAAGTATAGGAGTTCAGAATCCACCTCTTATGCAGTAAATATTGGACCCTCTGGTTAAGTATAGAATTTCAGAACCCACCTCTCATACAGTAAATAGTGAGCCTTCTGTGAAAGCATATGATTTCACAATCCACCTCTAATGCAGTAAATATTGGACCCTCTTGTTAAGTATAGGATTTCAGAATCACCTCTTGTACACTAGCTGTTGGCCCTTCAGTTTGTTTGGGTGGTTTCTCAACGCCTAGCGCCAGCACCCAGGTTATAATATTTCGTGGATGGGTCGTGACAATTTACATGCTGTCAGATTAGGATTGAGCCTCACGTCGGGCTAGCAGGACTCTTTTCTGCGACAGTCACATTGGACTGACACATGCTCAACCAGTAGGGGGCGAAATCCTAAAATAAAAACCACCAAATTTGCTCAATCGTATGTTTTTGAAGGGCTAACCCTGCACTAGTCTGGCAAAGTCACTCCCCGCTGGCCCTTATAGTAAAATACAGGATTCCAGTAAATGTTATTCCTTTTCGCAAAGTAGCGGATTTCCAAATACGCCTCCGCTTTTGTAAATGCCAGTCCTTCTGATAAAGTAGATGTGTATATACCTGTATCAAAGATTCATTTATTTGAACACGGGATTAAAGTCAAGGTATGATAGTTTTTACTTTAAAGAGACAAACGAGCACAATACACTGTATTTTTGCTGTCGCTTCTGATTACCTTTGATAAAACAAAATGCTGTTGGGTGATTTTTTTTTCCTCCCTGTAAGTGTTTAAGACGAAAGCTCAAGTTCAGGCGTACATTTATACAAACAAGTTTATAAGACAACTGATACAAATACTCTTAAATTGGTTTGGGATCTTTATTTCTGGAGATCAATGAATCTGCAATCATGCACGGTGCTGCATAGCAACAACAATAACATATGGTTAAGGCCGCTGATAGGTACATTTGATATATGTGATTGGCTGGTCATTTTGAAGTAGAACTGCTCCTAGACCATCCTTGCTGCTATCAACTTGTACTTCAGGTGGTTTCTCTGTGGAGAAGTACTTCAGGACTGGAGTATTAGTGATGGTTTTCTTCACTTTATTGAAAGAGTTTTGACACTCTTCTGTCCACTTGAATTCATGGTCTTTCTTTGTAAGTTCTGAGTGGCTTCATCATGTCTGACAACTTGTCAAGAAAGCGTTTTGTGGGTCCCCGTAATCTTTGCTGTGGCATCGTATGTGCTGTACCTCCTGTCCCGAGGCTTCACGGATCAGGACACACACGAGACGTAAGCAATCCTGGCTTATGGTTTTACTCTTTCTTTTCACTTGGGATGTGCCTGCTCTTTTTGTTTGCGTCCTTGTTTTCCCTCTTTTTGCTAGTTTTACCAGTGTTTTAAAGTTTCTATATATAACTATGTATTAAGTTGTAAGAATTTTCAATAATACGCACATATTTTTTTAAATGTAAAGTGCTATGAGCTGGGGTAGAGCACTATAGAATACAGTGCATTATTCGTATTATTAATACTAGTAATCATCAATACTACTGCTATTATTATCATTGTTATTGTTATGATTATTATTATTATTATTATTATTATTATTATTATTATTGTTGTTGTTGTTGTTGTTGTTGTTGTTGTTGCTGTTGTTGTTGTTGTTGTTATTATTATTATTACTACTACTGTTGTTTCTGTTGTTGTTATTGATGATGATATTGTTAATATTTTTCTGCTGTTGTTGATGTTGTGTATGTTCTTACATATAGCCAAAAGTTTACCGACGGAATAATAATATAAATAGGGTTCAAAGTTTGCCACCGCGTCTGGTAGTATGGTATCGCACTATATCTAGGTCAATTTTGAATCAGTTTGTAATTAATCTAGATCGTTTATCAATAAGCTTCGAAGACTATTATTACCCTAGTTTTCGACACAGATCATTGTCCGCACTTATTTTACCAATCGGCTTGTCGCTAGCTGTGCCGTGACCACGGCCAAACCCAGTGCTCTAGGTATGATAGTCCAGCGAGCTTCAATCGGGGTCCTGGTCTAGCAATATTAACATCCATGTACTAGTTGTTGGTGCTTTTTGTCGTCTCATCTCCATTTTCATTAAGAGTTGTATGTGTGTCTGTGTGTGTGTGTGTGTGAGTGTGTTAAAGTTTTCAGTCCGATATCCAAATTCCTTTCGCGAGTTTCTCTTAACAAAGTTAATGCTGATGGTCCATTGACTCCAACGACTAACCATAGAAGCCGGCATGGATTCTTCCTGCGCAAGAGAGAGAGAGAGAGAGAGAGAGAGAGAGAGAGAGAGAGAGAGAGAGAGAGAGAGAGAGAGAGCATCTTTCTTAGTTTAGTCTCCTAGGTTCTCAAAGAGCATCATATACGGCGACTGTCCCTTAATACTTATACCGCCTACCAATTGTAAACGTGCTGTCGTACAAAGAGGCAAAGAGGCTATACTAGGACTTTTGCTCAGCTGGTCACATTATACTGACACCGAACCAACCTGTAGAAAAGAACGGTTTATTGGGCAATTAGTGGAACAAAATCCAAACGTCTCTCAGTCTGATTTGAAGCCTCAGGCTCTGCCACTAAGAAGTCAGCTCGTTTATTGGCTCCAACTGCGCGTTGTAATGATAGAAAGACACCTGCAAAGATTTCTTGTCTTATGGTCTTTGTTGTGAGGCTGATTTCTTAACATCCAGCGTCACTAGCTTGGTCATATTGGCGTGGACGGGTTCCGAGACCACCTGACAATTTCACGTGTTGCCATACAGAGACAATATGAGGATACCGATACTCCTCCTCAGCCGATTATAATATATTTTACTGACACCGAAGAATCCAGTGCATGGTATTTGTTTTTTGTATGGTCAGTGCCTCCTTGGTAATGTGTGTCCTCTCTACTAGTCAGAACTTTCTGATGCCTCTTCTCTAAGTATGTCCTTTCTACTAGCCAGACCTGTCTGCCTGATGCCTCAAATCTGTGTACATGTTTGTCTGTCCTACTTGCCAGACCTCTATGTTTGTCTGTCCTACTTGCCAGACCTCTATGTATATCTGTCTTACTCGCCAGACCTCTATGTATGTCTGTCTTACTTGGCAGACCTCTATGTATGCCTTTCTTACTTTCCAGACCTCTATGTATGTCTGTCTTACTTGTCAGACCTCTATGTATGTCTGTCCTACTTTCCAGACCTCTATGTATGTCTGTCCTACTTGCCAGACCTCTATATATGTCTGTCTTACTTGTAAGACGTTTATGTATGTCTGTCCTACTTGTCAGACCTCTATGTATGTCTGTACTACTTGCCAGACATTTATGTATGTCCTACTTGCCAGAACTCTATGTATGTCTGTACTACTTGCCATACCTCAATGAATGTCTGTCCTACTTGTCAGACCTCTATGTATGTCTTTCCTACTTGTCAGACCTTTATGTATGTCCTACTTGCCAGACCTCTATGTATGTCTGTACTACTTGCCATACCTTTATGTATGTCTGTTCTACTTGCCATACCTTTATGTATGTCTGTCCTACTTGCCAGACCTCTCTGATTCCTCATCTAAGTGACTTTGTCCCATGGCAATTGTTACCCTTATTATCTCTATAATAAGACCCTGACCTGTGTAATTATATGCACGTGTGTGTGTGTGTGTGTGTTTAAATTGTTTACAAACATAATTATGTCCATTTATTTTCCTAGCACGAAATTTTTACAAACAAACACTGGTGGTTTAGTGTGATAGCAGTAACTAGACAAAGACCATGGCATATAATTATTTATGTTTGTTTTGCTTCCCCAGGCCTTCAGCTGCTGCCAGTGGTGAATGAGAAGCACGATCTCTGCAGCGTTCAGCTCCCACCGCCCCCATCTACGACGCTAGGGATGATGCCAATGACACGTAGCGCCAAGTCTCAGCCTGACCCCTCTCTTAGGCCTGACGCTGGTGCTGCCACCTCCCTATCTGCCGGTCATGGCAGGGGGGAGAACTCTGAGCAGCACAAGAGCGTTTTGTGGGTCCCCGTAATCTTTGCTGTGGCATCGTATGTGCTGTACCTCCTGTCCCGAGGCTTCACGGATCAGGACACACACGAGACGTAAGCAATCCAGGCTCTTGATTTTACTCTTTCTTTCGCTTGGGATGTGCTTGCTGTTTTTGTTTGCGTCCTTGTTTTCCCCCTGTTTGTAACGTGTGTATTAGTTTTACCAGAATTTTAAAGTTTCTATATATAACTATGTAT
>RQTK01000210.1:537725-552591 GCA_003991915.1 Elysia chlorotica | reverse complement strand
ATTATTATTATTATTATTATTATTATTATTATTATTATTATTATTATTATTATTATCGTTATTATTATTATTATTATTATATTTTTTGTTATTGCAATTATTATTATTATGATTATTGCTATTATACCATCATCTTTTTTTTTTCTCCAGCCAAGACCTGAAATTCCCTACAAACATGGAGGAACTCTCGGAGCTTGCCAGATTTCTGTCGAACTTCAAGGACAAATATTGGCAGCGCGTCTTCGTCCTCTTTGTGGCTGCCTACATCTACAAGCAGACGTTTGCCATCCCAGGCTCAGTGTTCTTGGTGAGACTTTATGTACCGCCTATAGTGTTCTCGTTAGAGAAATCTTGCTTCTCTGTTGATCCCTTTACAGAACTTGAGCTTTAAATAAATAATCTGTTAACAAAATGTATGTGTGTGCAAATTTTTTTTGCTTTTTTTTTTTGTAAAGAAAGACCTTCACCTAGAGCCTATTTGTACTGAACAGCACATTGTTCAAAGGCCTCTATTTTAAAGTATTAAAATAAAGAACTTTTGCTTTTTTTCTGCTTGTGTAAATCTTGTCTTAGACATTGCATCCTATGTTTTTTGTGTGTCTAAGTCTTAACCACAGCAAAGCTCTTTTTATGTTTCTGTCTTAACCACAATTATACTCATTTTGTGTTTAACTACTATCTCTGAAGAACAACAATTATATTCATTTTGTGATATTTCTTCACATTTTTTTTTTCATAGTAAAAAAAAATTGTTGAATCTCCCTGACAGTACTTAGTTTCATATCCTCAGATGTCTGATTGTGGAATTCAATCTCCATTTTTGGCGCATATCCTTCCCTCCCCCCTCTTATTGTGGAAACCCAATATTAACTTTTTATCTGTCTTCTCCAGAACATTCTGTCTGGCGCTCTGTTTGGCCCCTGGGCCGGGTTTGCCCTCACCGCGCTGCTGTCTGCTGTTGGGGCGACGTCCTGCTACCTCCTGTCCCGGGCCTTTGGCCGCGGCTACGTCCTGCGCTGGTTCCCAGACAGAGTACACTCCTTCCAGCAAAAGGTCAGTCTCTTTCTACATGTGGTACACAGTGACGCCATTTTTCTATTAATGTATGAATTTTCAGTAAAAGAAAAAAGCTCAGAGGTTAGATGTCAGTAAAGGCTTGTCAGGGCAGGGGGATATTTTTTTTGCATTGCCGTACACCAGAGTTTCAGTAAAAATACTGATGGGGTTGGCATCACTGAACCCTGGGGTCCAATTGGCGCCATATTTTGAGCATTGGACCACTATTGAGAAGTTGCGTGGTTCGATCAAGGAAGTGGACCTCCTGTGTCAACTCAGCGCGGAACGGACAGCTGGGGCTTTTGAATTTTAGGAAAATTGAAGTATGACAGGGAAGTAATGGCTACTTATGGTAATGGCTATCTACCTTATATATCTCCACACTTCCCTTTCTTTCATCCTCAAAACTGCAGAATATTTTTGTAGTGTAATATGCATAATATACATATAAACAACGTTGGGTGCATGCATTTTTATTTTGTGCATGAAGCTACTTTTATAATTCCAGGGCAAAAAAAAAATGTTACCCTTTCTTGCTACCAATGGCTATCTAGAGATTTATGTTGACTAGAGCTGAGTTGAGTTTATTTAACATTCAGTATCAGCACTATATAGGCTGTATTGTGGAAGGGTGTCAAGACATTTTGTGTGAGTGTGTTTTAGCAGGAAAAGGGGAGGAGGGGGTCCTTTTTTAAATTTATGTTTAAAGAGGAATTAACACTCACACAAAACTGTATACATCATTATTGAATGCTCAAAGATATTCAAGCTTTTATGATTTTCATCAATACTATTATTATTATTATTGTTATTATTACTATTATTTTTTTAAATTATGATGATTATTATTATGTTATGTTGTTGTTGTTGTTGTTGTTGTTGTTGTTGTTGTTGTTGTTGTTGTTGTTGTTGTTGTTGTTGTTTGTTATTATTATTATTATTTTATTATTTATATTATCAAAGATGCCTCTCCTGTGCAATCCCAATGTGTCCATGTTTTGACACTGATGTTTTTGTTCCTCACATTCCAGATAGAAGAGAACAGAGACAGCCTGTTTTTCTTCCTGTTGTTTCTGCGTCTGTTCCCCATGTCACCGAACTGGTTGATGAATATAACAGCGCCAATTGTGGGAATCCCGGTGTACTTATTTTTCCTCTCTGTGTTCATTGGTGAGTGCAGATTTTTTTTAAATTTTGCTTGTTTGTTTTGTTATGAAATAATTATACATGTATATTTTTCTTTACACTTTACCATGTGCTTACCAATTTTATAGAATGAACAGACCGCTTTGATCCCACCTTTCATATACTGTTAAGTAACGAAATAACTTTTGAGAGATTAATTTTAGGCATTTTTGTAGGAAACCGGTATTATGCTCTAAATTCTTTTTACATACTTATGGTTAAGTGGATGTAGGGCTAAATATTCACTAATGGTAATGGAAGGCTAACAGTTTTGCCTCCTGATGTGGTAAAATTTATTTGATATTTCTTACATTGTTTAATCTCAAAATTTGTTGGGATTGTGTGATAGACCAAATTTTGTTGTGCTGCCATGAAAACACAGTTTGGGAATGTCAGTACACCTGTCTTTATAATTATTACCACTATTGTTATTATTATTATGATTATTGCTATTATACCATCATCTTTTTTGTCTCTCCAGCCAAGACCTGAAATTCCCTACAAACATGGAGGAACTCTCGGAGCTTGCCAGATTTCTGTCGAACTTCAAGGACAAATATTGGCAGCGCGTCTTCGTCCTCTTTGTGGCTGCCTACATCTACAAGCAGACGTTTGCCATCCCAGGCTCTGTGTTCCTGGTGAGACTTTATGTACCGCCTATAGTGTTCTCGTTAGAGAAATCTTGCTTCTCTGTTGATCCCTTTACAGAACTTGAGCTTTAAATAAATAATCTGTTAACAAAATATTATTATTATTATTATACGTATCATTGATATTACTACTGCCACTACTACTGCTGCTACTGCTGCTGCTAGTATCATTACTCGCTAGTCTAAGATCAAACCTCCGTTTCTCCCCCCATCCCGCTCTCCAGGCCTGATGCCATACACATTTGTGTGCGCCCAGACGGGCTCGGTGCTGTCCCAGGTGTCCAGCGTGGAGGACATCTTCAGCACGTGGACGATGGTCTCCATGCTCCTGGCCGCGCTCGCCGCCCTGCTGCCCGGCCTGGTCATCAAGAGGATGCACGCAAAGCAAGGTCAAGGTCACCGGAAGGCCAACTAGAAATCTCACACAGTGGATTCCACTAAAGATATACATACCTCTTGGGGACAGACTCAAAGTTGTTTTTGTTTTTTTATATCCAAAGTTTATATTAAACAGTGACTCTAAAGAGAATGAAAAGGCAATTGGTGCCTAGGAAAAAGTTAACTCAACACCATAGTTATCTTAAGCGGTTTTTGTGTCGAGATATTCAAGAAAACCGCGCTCAAGTGGTGACCAAGCTGTGACCACCTACATCACTGTGACCTGGTGCATACAACAGGAGCATCAACAACAAGAAAAACTCCCTGACTCTCGGACTGTGATAATGGCTTTTTCTCCCTAACTTACATTCCTTAAACGTTGTCGGTTTTCATGAGAGATGACGAATAGCTTACTGGTTGAACAAGTCATCATGCTACAGAAGACCATTTGTGATTTATTTTTTGTTATTGTGTTTGTGCACACAGATCTACATTACATACATTTTTCATATCCATATGTTTTGCAATGTTTTTATCTGTTAGTGTTATTGCACAACGATTGAGCACTGAAGCAGCTGAGAAAGATAAGTTAGATGAGTAAAAAATCTTGACGCCCATGCTTCAGCTAGTCTATAATTGTAGATGAATTTGATGCTATCATACTATCACACATCTGACATTAACATCACTCACTTTTCAAATTTCATTGATTATTGGGCCAAAAGAAAAAACAAAGAAGAGGAAAATGTAATACATTCATATATAATCATTTTGATGTCATTATGTAAATGGGTTATTTTTCCTCTTTTGGGTTAAAAAATCTTAAAATTTTGAGCAAAAAAACAAAACAAACAAAAAACAAATTGATAGAGGCTTGAAAATTTCATATAGCACACAACAAAAAAAAAAAAAATATTTATATATAAAGACTTTTAAGCTAAATTGTATACAACAAGGGCAGCCTTATTTTGAGTTGTTCTATTTTGAATTGACTTAGTGGGTGCATTTAGCTCAGGAATAATTTCATCAATGAAAATGTGGTTTGTGTCATTTTCAAACTTAGTAATGTTTTGCTGGTGAGTGGAAACTATTTAAAAGAAAAAACAGTTTGACACAATGTTATTATGTGGAAAAGCCATTTTTTGCTTGATCATGTTGTGTACATAATGTGTGTAGGCCCAGCAACCTATTTTTTTACATTAACAACTGTAACACATGTATTACTATGGCTCTCAAGTTGTGACGAGCAGCTATTACGAGTACATAAATTATTTTTTTTTAAAGTTAGACTACCTTGAGCTTTTAGTTAGAGTTTTGTCAAATTAAATGAATTGGAATGAAAGCTTTACATGATGGTTTTTAAAAAATTTTAACAAGTGTTTAGCTTCTGGCAAATCTCTAGTCTACTAATTTGCCTGCGTTGTGTTTTTCAATGTTCAAGTGAAGAATGAACTGAGTATTTATTTTATGATACAATAACAAAGAATTTTCAGTTGATAACTTATTTAGCAAGTGCTTTTCAGGTGTGATTTTCTTCTCTCTATTTCAAGTTTTTTATTTACTCGTACGTTTAGGAAATAGTGCTTGTAAGTAATTTGTCCCCTACACCTGGGCTGTAGCACAGCACCTTGGACCCTGCTGGTTGGGTCTGTGTCAGAATAGTGTGACTAGATCAGATAGAAATCCTTATAAATATCTCCAGCTATTGAAGTTGTTGTACAATAGTTTTGGATATAAACTAGTTCAACGCCAGTAGTTGCTGATGATTGTCACCAAGAAAGTAACAATTCAAACCAAGGTTATGGGCTTTCAGTGCTTACCCTGAGAGATACATGTATATCCAATTTACATGTGTATAGCCTTGTATGTAACAGTCTTTTGCACAAAGACAAAGGTACCATTAGTAGTCCGTTGCTTCTTTGAACAGACAACTAGAAGGTTCAATGTTTGAATCTCAGGTTGTTGATTAGGTTGGTTTCATTCAGGCGTACATTTATACAAACAAGTTTATAAGACAACTGATACAAATACTCTTAAATTGGTTTGGGATCTTTATTTCTGGAGATCAATCAATCTGCAATCATGCACGGTGCTGCATAGCAACAACAATAACATATGGTTAAGGCCGCTGATAGGACATTTGATATATGTGATTGGCTGGTCATTTTGAAGTAGAACTGCTCCTAGACCATCCTTGCTGCTATCAACTTGTACTTCAGGTGGTTTCTCTGTGGAGAAGTACTTCAGGACTGGAGTATTAGTGATGGTTTTCTTCACTTTATTGAAAGAGTTTTGACACTCTTCTGTCCACTTGAATTCATGGTCTTTCTTTGTAAGTTCTGAGTGGCTTCATCATGTCTGACAACTTGTCAAGAAAACGAAAAAGGTACTGAACCATTCCACAAAATCTTCGTACTTGGTGGACATCAGTTGGGACTGGCATCTCCAGGATTGCTTCGACCTTTTTTTCATCTGTGGCTGATTTTGTGACCCATAAAACTTATAAAAAAAAGACTTCATTTTGTCTTACTTTGGCTTTTTCTTCATTCCAGTTGATTGATTTTTCTTGGCATCTGACTTTCAGATTTTGATTTTTCAGTTTCTGTCATGGTCTACCAGGTCTGCTTCCTTTGTAGCTCAGCGGCCTTCAACGATGATGTCATCTGCACAATTAACGATGCTGTCCACACTTTGAAGGGCGACAGACAAATGCTTTTGCAAGATCTCGCTTGAGACGTTGAGACCAAAAGGCAGTCTGGTCCATCTTACTCGACCAAATGGTGTTATCATTGTGGTCAGGTAACTTCTGGCTTCATCCAACTTCACTTGCCAGAAAGCTTCTTTCAGGTCTAGCTTTGCAAAAACTTTTGCATTTTCAAATTTGTGCAAAATGTCATCCAATGGTTGTAATTTGCAAAGCTCCCATTTTTAGAGCTATGTTGGGTCAATGAAGACGGATTCTTAATTTCCCATTTGATTTTTCCACTAGAGCCATTTGACTTACCCAGTCTGTGGGCTCATCCACAACTTTCAGTATACCTCTGCCAATTAGAGTTTTGATTTCATCATCTACCTTGGGCTTCAAGGCCAGAGAAATGTTTCGGCATGGCAAAACCTTGGGCTTGACGGATGGGTCTACAGTAAGGTGAGCTGTTCCCAGACCTTCACCTTGTTCATCCACTGCAAAGATAAAGTTTTCTTTCTTTATCTGTATGAAATTTAGCTCTTGGCTGGTTGTCTTTCCTAACAGGCATGAGTACTTGTTCTTGACAACAATAAACTTTACTATGTGCTTCGTGCCTGTCTTGGGATTTTCGACTGTGAGGCAAGCTTCTCCAAGTGACTGCATTTTTGTGCCGTTCCACACGCCCAGTTTCTTTGTAGTTTTCGATGCTTGTTCTTTCTAGACGAACTTCCTTTGAATGGTGTTCACATCTGCTGCTGTATCAAGCTGAAAACGAACTTGGCATCCATTGACCCGAAGCTGGGCTGTTGTTCTGTCCTTCCCGCTTCCAACTGCATTTAACCAAGCTTCGTCATTTTCACATTCTGAACTGCCATCACAAGTGACTGCGTGAACTTTTTTACATTTCTTTTTGGAATGGTTTCTCCCTTGACAGAGTGAGCATTTCTTTCCCCATGCGGGACATTAATTTTTGTTTAACCAAACTCATGCTGATAACCACAAAACTTGCATTAACCTCCCCTAGGTTTCTGTTTCTTTTCAAAGGATTTCTGGCTTAGGGTCTTCTCTGCTTTTGTCGACTTCTGAAAATTGACTTTTGTCTATTTTCCTCGACTTGGATGAGGATCCAGTTTCACGTGGAATCTCTTGAACATGACTTGTTGTTTGCTCATACGCTTGGCAAATTTTATTTGCTCTCTTTAAGGTTAGTTCAGTGTCTCGAAGTAATTTTTTCTTTCATGACCTTCGGGACAGTGAAAACAATCTTGTCTCTAATCATCTTCTCCTTTTCCTCAAAGTACACTGTTACGCCTGCGTACGGAGTTCTGTGACAAACTTGTCGAAAGCTTCGGAGAAAGCGATATTCCAGAAACGATATCTCATCAGCACTTCATTGCTTCTCGTATGGCAGTACATTGTATTGTCTCAATTTCTCTAAAACTGTCTCACTAATGTCTTTGTCTTCATCTTCGGTAAACTCAAATTGGTCATAGACCTCAATTGCATCTGGTCCAGCGCAATGTAGAATTGTGGCTGTACGTGCCTTGTCTGGTTTGGCTGGTGCTCCTGGTGCTTCTAAGTATACACCAATCTGTCTCCTCATTTCCGGAACTGTTCCGAAAGGTTTCCATCATTCAGTTGTGAAGGGTTTGAGAGTCACCGCTGCCACCATGTTGATTAGGCTGGTTTCATTTAGGCGTACATTTATACAAACAAGTTTATGAGACAACTACTCTTGAATTGGATTGGTATCTTTATTTCTGGAAATCAATTTGCCATCATGTACCGGTATGATGCTTTCTAACAACAAAAATAACATAGAGTTAAGTCCCCTGATCGGCATGTTTGATATGCCATGTTGCCAAATTAAAATAGAATATCTAATTAACAAAGATCATACAGGTACAGGTACACGCATTTAACATTATCAACACAGGCGGTGTCTTTGTCTTTTCAAACCCAAGGGGTGTAGAAAATAAGCGAAGATTGCTTTAAGGACGTAGGTGTTGACTCAGCTCAATTCTCTGTTGTAATACAATTAATTTGTTTTGGCAGTTAAGTCATTTGACATGCTTGGATCATGGTATGTCATATGTGGAGTCCTTTTTTAAAATATAAAGCCCTAAATGAATGCATCATAGAAGAGCTATGAACATAGAAGTTTGAAGTCCTTAACTGATGTTATAGATGGTTATGAGTGTTGACGTTGGGATATATGAAGTCACTGTTTAAATCATAAAGACGTTTTTTAATTTGAGCTGGACGAGTTATTGGATTTGACGTTTGGAAATTTGTAATCGCTGTTAAAATTATGGAGCCCTTAATTAATAATATCATAGAAGAGAAATGAACATTAAAGTTAGAATATGTGGTCTCACAAATTAAAGTATGTATGAAATCCTTAATAAATAAATCAGGAAGGGTCATTAATATCCCAAGTTCGGAGATTGCTGCTGGATTGTTACTTAGATCTGGCAGCCTCTTTTAGGAGTATGATAAGTTCAATTTTTTTTTTAAGTTTGCTTATAAAGGACTGCTTAGTGAATATTTTCTAAATTGTTAGAGGTATGACTGCTTTGTTCTTTAATATCTTTTATTCAGTTTGAAAGAATATATTGAGTAAAAGTATGCGTACATTTCTATGGCATTGTTGTTTATGACGAAAAGCCCCCATATCTTTCTCCCGGAATGCTCGTTTAAGTAAGTGCAGTACATTACATTCTATTGGCTCTGTCTTCCTCAATGTTGTGAAGATTTAAAGGTATTACACTGACTATGTCAACTATAATGTTTATTGTTTTTAAGTTATTGAAAAACTGCAATAATTATCATTTTTTCTCCATACATTTATTATGTAATGACTACAAATAAATGTGTTAAACACTATTACATGTATGATAGGGTACAATTAATAAAGATTTTTAATTAATGAAAAAGATCTGTCTTTTTGTGAGTTTTTTTAAATATTTTTTAATGATGTGCTGCATTGGGATAGCTGTTACCAGACAATGCTTATAAATAATTTAATCACTGCATTGTTGCACTCACTATCTTACATATGGTAACAGAAGTTACCACACTGGACAGGGACGTGGGTAATATGGCAGGACTAGAGCAGATTTGTGGTAAAAGCAACATAATTCACACAAATGAGGACAAAGATAATTATACTTTTAGAATTTACATATCATGCCAAGCTGATTTCTTTGCGGAAGCCTGTAAATGAAGATAATCTAAGATGGCCGACACCCAAGACAAAAACCTGTGTATTGTCATATTTTTGTGAGTAATTGATACAAAAAACAGTTGAAGTGTTGTTTTGTATGTTTTAAGACATAAAGAATCCAATGAAACCATTAATAATTGCTAAAATAAATTTAAAATGCCATTCTGATCAAATTTATGGAATATCAAGATAGCCGCCATCCAATCATACCTGAGAAGAAAGTTTTAAATTTACCCACATGCTCTCACTTGTATTAATCATTGAATTTCGTAAATTAGGCTTAATTTTATCATCATAGTTCACAAATACCAAATATTCTAACGAAATTATGCAGTGAACGCCTTAAAATTTGCGGACTTAAAAATGTTTATTTCCGTATATTAGATTCTTTTCTGTAAGAAAATTTCTTTTTTTTTTTTTTTTTTTTTTAAAGATTTCCATCTTATTGGTGCATTTAAATGTCGTTTGGCTAAGAGCTTTCTTTTCCTTGTTTGTCTCAATAGGCTCAATTTAATGAGACAAATGGAAAGTGCATTACCTAAATTTAAATCTATGTCACATAACTAAGTCAACATTCGAAGAACAAATCACTAATTAAGACGCAGGAATGACCAAAATGTGTAGTTATATTTTAATAATTTAATTAATTATAATGATACAGTCACAAACATAAACATAAGAACAAATGACTGAGAAAAGAACTCAATATAATGTTGTGTACACCCAAGACGATTCGCCTTATTGCATGACTTCTTCGGTAAAGTAAATAAGATTACCCTTGATATAATTATATTTTTTTATCAGGACGAAGTAGATCTTACAATCTGCACACATGAGAGAGATAGAGATGGGGTGATTGAAAAGTAATAAACCTTTTTCATTTACCGTCAGCATCTATGCCATTTCGTGAACGGATCCGACGACTTATGTCTGATAATTTTACATGCTGTCACAGTGAGACAAAGCGGGGGTACCGGGCAATGTAATTATTTCAGCTTAATAATAATAATAATAATAATAATAATAATAATAATAATAATAATAATAATAATAATAATAATAATAATAATAATAATAATAAGCAAAAATACATGAGCATTCTACTAGTAATAATTTTTACTTAACAAATTGCTGTGTATAAGTATAATAGAAAACTAGTAATACAAATTGCTGATAGAACTTGTGCAGTAGGCTACATAAGTACAATACTCAATAAACAATATCGTATTTTTAAAATTGTTTCGTTACATGAACATGACAAAAACAAAAACATTTAAATTCAGTTAAATCTTTTTAATGCAGCATGTGATTTCATATCTTTTAAATGTATGGGGATCGAATAAAAAAACAACAGCAAGGAATAAAGTAAAGCTCAAGTAGTTTTGCTGTAGAATGATTGTTTTCAGTTAAGATTATTTATAATTAATTGCATTCACAGAAGATTTCGCCCCTACTGGTTGGTCGGTGTCAGTTTAATGTGACCGGATGAGACAAGGGTCATGGTATATCCGCCCTGTATTGTGTGTGACAGCATATAAGATTATCAGACGTCAGTCTTGGGGCACGTCCACAATAAAGACTACAAAGTGCTGATTTTCGACGTTAAACCTACTAAACTCAACCCTTTTTGACTTCTGTAAAAATCATTTCTTTGATAAATCCTGAAGATAGAATGATACTATCGCACGTATTAATTTTTGCTCTTGGAAAAACTTAATTTCTAGCCATTCGTGCTTCATTTGCTAAATTTGTTAAAAACCATTTCTTTGAGAGTAGATCGAAATTTACGGCTCGTGATTGAATATAGAATGATATTGGTACCCGAGTTGATTTCACTCAGCAGCAGAGCGAAGCCTGCATTCATAACAAACAAGGGGCGGAGATCTCCGTAGGTGGAATACTTGTGTCGGAACGCTAGGCTTACAAGACTGTGCACTGATCTAGGCAAGGAGCATGTGATAAATACGCAGGCAATCATGACAACGGTTTTCGTGATGCGGTTTTCGCCCTTGTGGCCATTTTTCTGGGTAGTGCCAGTCGGAACATTGGGATTTACACCGTTAGAGTTAGACTTCCTCCACCTGGCGCTCTCTCTCAGTTTGATGATTAGGAATGTTGTACAAGTTGTGACTATGACCCACGACAAGGTAGGGTAGACAGCACCGTACAGCAGAACAGCAATGCTATTGTAGACGTTATTCGCCTTCTTGAAGCTGTAAAAAATGTTTAGTGTGGTGGTGTTGGTCTCCGCGTCAAATTCCCAGTCAGTCTTCATTCCTATGTAAGCAAACACTAGAGGGCAGCAGCCCAAGACGAACAATGCGGAGACGACCGTCTTGGTGACTCGCCGGTTGATGATGAGCCGGACTCTGGTTGGGATCAGCACGCACAGACACCGCTCCACGCTGACCCACGCCGTGAGGATGGCCGTCGTCTTAGAGAAAGCGAAGTGAGGCCAGTCGCCGACGAAGGCGGCCAGGTTGGCCAAGTCCACCCGCACCCGGAGCTGCTGGAGGATGGCGCCCATGGCCGGGGTGAAGCAGAAGGCGCCCGTCATGGCGGTGAGGACGCTGAACAGGTCTGACACAGCCAGCGCCACGTAGCTCATGTTGATGGTCTGGGCAAACCCAAGCCTGGCGTAGACTAGGATGGTCAAGATATTGCCGACAATGGCGACAATTCCAAAGAGAAAGATTGTCCAAGACAGACCAGGCGCATCCAAGAGAAAAATCCGCTCTAGGAGTTGATCAAATGCGTTCTGGTTTTCGAATCCCGAGATCGTCTGGTTGGTCTCAGAATCAGAGCAGTTGGTAGAAACCTGGTGGTCCATTTCCCCAATGTCAGAGAGTGTTCTTACGAAAAGAAAGATTAAAAAAGTAATTAACAAAGGAAAGAAAACAGAGGCAAAATTCTCCCACAAAAATGAAGATATTAACTCTCCGCATGATCCGGATGATACATGTTTCCAACATCAACAAAGCCGTCAGTACATTCTGTACCGTTAAATGCCACTTAGTAACTTCGTTCTGAGAGACGATAAGAGATAGATAGATAGATAGATAGACAGAGAGAGAGAGAGAGAGAGAGAGAGAGAGAGAGAGAGAGAGAGAGAGAGAGAGAGAGAGAGAGAGAGAGAGAAAGAGAGAGAGAGAGAGAGAGAGAGAAAGAGATAGAAAGAGAGAGAGAGAAAGAGAGAGAGAAAGAGATAGAAGTAGAGACAGAGTGACTTGAGAGATACATAGACATAAAGTGAGAGAGAGGCAGACACACAGACAAACACCTGGTGTGACTGTAACAGATGTAAGTGAATTTAAAGATCATACGGATTTGGTGGCGCATTCTCTTCCAAAAGAGGCCAGAAAATAAATCTAAAGAGGCGTGCCTTTATTGAAAGAGAAAATAAACCCAAAGAGAAATTATATAAATGTATTTTTTGTAATGAACATCTTTTGTTGTTATTGTGCGTCCATTGTTTGCTTAATTTTCAAATATTGGTGGCTCCACAATCCCCTTCCGTCTGTTTTGTTTATGTTTTTTTTAATTAGGAGGGGGGGTTGAGGGCGCAGGTAGTCGGGCGTTTGGTACTAAGTTTGCAGATCCCAGTTCGATCCCACTATCGGCAAATCAACTTGTCGGACTCTGTCTACTACTGGTGGTTTATTGTCATTACACCCTGGCCGTCTCGGACAGGTATCCTGGTACATGCGACATGCACACTGTCTCTGTTTGGTAGCAATTGTTGGATGTTAGTCTCGGGACCCCGTCCGCGATATAGTCTAAAAGCTGACTCATGTCAATAGTGATGTTCTTTTAAAGTAATTTCAATATTTATTCAGATCATGTTTGCTCCTACCATACCTTTAACCTTGCTGAAAAGTAAGAAACAACTTACGAATGTGTTCAAATTTTGTCAAAAATGGCTATATCTTCAACGGCGCTATACCTTGCTTTTTAAATAATGAATATTTTGATGACAGTTTACTCGAAAATTTTGAGTTTAATAATCAACCTATCAAGCGAAAAATAGCATAAATACAATAACAAATGTCCGGACAATTGGCCTTGAGGCCTCCGCTTTATTATTCCACTGTATTTCGTAACATTTGCGTCAAATTTCGTCTTGTCTAGATAGGTTTTGACTGGTTTCGACAAAAAGTATCATAGGGTTCCGACATTAAGAATGTACCATCCCATCAAAAGTCTCACATGACTCCCTGCCGATAATTGCACCGCGCAGGATTCGAACACACGCCCTCATTTTTGGTTGGGTTTCTGATCCAATCACCTAAAAAGTTTCGTCAACTGAAATACCGAATGCATGAGCATTTTCAATGTTACTGTGACACATTCTCATTTCTCATGCTCCGGATCCATCGGAAACTGTTCTCGGCTACCTCAACCAGTAGCTTCAGGGCTTTTGTTCTTCTGTTGCCACATAATTATTGAGACCTTGGTCAGACGGTCGTAAGGCTGATGACCCTATAGCTCCAACCTCAATTGAGGGCCTACCTAATAACTCACCTTAGTTCACAACGCAAAATGTTTATTTTGGTGTGGGTTGTTTTTTTTTTCGGTGACACAGCTTGTTACTCTTGGAAGCCCCGGGCTAGAGGTAGAGATTTTCTTTATTTTATCAGCGTACATTATTATGTTATGTGTCCGGCCTCAGACGACTAAAAGTAATGCAGTGCTCATGCTATTTCTTAAAACAAAAATACCACACATTATTATGTACTACATACAGTACACTAGTATGATGCTTGGAGATTAAAGTGAAGTAAATATTATATTTGAATGTGCATGTTTACATGAACCATATATTGGATACCAGGTTCTCAGATAATAAGATTCATGAAAAAAACGATACTTTCAAACAACGTTTTTCGTGAACAACTTTAGAACAAGCGGGATCATACCCGAGAAAACTTTAATGATAAAAGTGGTGATAATGTTATCAATAAGAAGAAGAAGAAGAAGAAGAAGAAGAACAACAAGAAGAAGAAGAAGAACAACAACAACAACAACAACAACAACAACAACAACAACAACAACAACAACAACAACAACAACAACAACAACACAGGAACAAAAGAATGTGATCTACAAATTAAAGCAACATGATTACCTTTCTACTGTCAGGTGTGCTGTCCCTCTTCAAGGTGGATCGGTCTGGCTGGCTGTGACTTTCAAAGAAAACTTTGTTCTTGCGATTTATCAATGCCAGACTAATGGTTAGATTTATATGAACGGTGTTCTAACGACAAGTGGTGCCCATAGATGTATACATAGCACTAGATCGCTCTGAAGAATGGCGGCCCCTCTTCGCTGCATATCAGCGCGCGAGGCCGCGGTGTGTGTGGGTCGGACAGGGTGGGCGGACCGAAAAAAAGGGGCGGGGGGCGGCAGGAACTACCGATTCTGAGTCCAGCGTAATAGATAAATGATTGGAAAATAATGACACCGGTGCTCTCTGGAGTGTTTTTTTTTTTTTAACTTTAAATGACGATTATGACATTCATCATCATCATCATCATCATCATCATCATCATCATCATCATCATCATCATCATCATCATCATCATCATCATCATCATCATCATCATCATCATCATCATCATCATCATCATCATCATCATCATCATCATCATCATCATCATCATCATCATCATCATCATCATCATCATC